>OMLB01001757.1:34096-59649 GCA_900302555.1 Myripristis jacobus
GGCAGTTCAGCTACAGACCATTTGTCCCCTTTGAATTCCTTATACCATCCCTATTTTGGCATTCAATTAATAAATAACAGTGCAGTTGTCTACCTTCAGAGTTGTATGTCCTCGTATGTTAGGCTCGGCTGCCTGACTTACATCTACAGGAAATGGAAAACTGAAACACAGGATTTAAAGGGAGCCTGCGTCTTAGGGCTGGGCAATGTGTCAAATAATATCCATATTGTGACATGAGACTAGACATCATGTGGGATTTTTGATGATGTTTATCAGGAATGAACCGATATGGCGGTTTTAAGACCGATACTGATTGATTTTTTATTTATTTATTTATTTTTTTTAAGCTGAGGCGATATTTTGTGCCCATACTCAAATTACTATGCAAAAGAATAAACGAAACAAAATACTTGTAAATAGTAAATCGCCTAGTAAATCATGAAATGTATGTGAGCAAATGCACAATAAAAAAGATACACTGACACAAAGAGACACTGTCAAACCATTTCAAAGACCCTTTTTTAAAAAAGATAGAGAAAACCGGTTTCATATTGGATTTCATGAACATGCCGATATCAATATCCAATTTATTTATTTATTTATTTTTTACAGGCAGATATCGGCCTGACATAGTAAAGCAATAAAGTAAAGCTTAAATTGCTCAAACCATAATTATAACTTAAATGTTGCTTTTACCCGGTTCTTAAAATCTATGTTATAGTAGAGTTATACATTTTTTATGATTACCATGTGTAATATAGCCTGAGTAAAATGCCTTTACCTGCTCATTATATCCACATTACTCATTGCCAAGTACTGATTACACAGTACTGGGTACTTGTGACCATTCATAAGTTTTCGAGTTTTCTCACAAGCATCTTATATAAGCATGAAAACTCATCCCTAAAATATCATCACACTGTCAATATCAAGGTATTCGGTCTGAGAAAATCGCGATATTTAATTTTGGCAATATCGCCCAGCCCTTGCAGATCGATCAGTGCTTCTCAAACTGGGGGGGCTGTGAGATCATTTTTGGTTGACGCAGGATGATTAAGACACAAGCGGAAGAAAAAAAAAACTGGTAACATGGAAAATTTCTGATGCTACTCTTTTTTTTCTGCTTTCTATCCATTAACTGTGTGGTTTTAACATGTGACGCCTCCCCTGTAATTCAGCAGATGAAGCAACCTGAGCAGGAACACATGCAGCCTGTGACAGGGGGCCACGAGTAAGCATTGTTTCCAAGGGGTCACGAGCGAAAACACCGAGAGCACACGGAGTCCGATCAAAGTATCTTCATTTACGAGCATGAGGGCCAATAAAACCTCTTGGCAGGGCAGAAAAAAGGACCTTTTTGTCTACAGGTAACAACGGCTGACATGTTGTCAATAATGAGTAGCCACTTTCACCATCATCCCTGCCATCTAAATTTCTGCAACAGGAAAGAATGATGTTTTCCTGACCTACCAAAATGGCAGAGAGGACAGAAAACACTCAGCCGCCACAGTCACAGTTTACAAGCATTTGACTGGTGGCAGGTCTCAATTTCCCACCCCGTCTATACGGCTTATATAATGTGTCTGTCTCCAGAATTTTATAACCTCTCAGCTACAACCTCTCATAGGAATTAAACTGTTTACCACCACCACCCCCCCCAAAAAAAGGGACTGGCATGATGAAACACAGGATTTGAAAAGCAAATCAGGGATATTTACCTGCAATAAAGGCCAATAAACCAGCATCTGACTGGAGGGACATCTCAATTTCCCACCTTGTCTGTGACGCTTATATAATGTTGCACCACTGCCCAGATTTGACAGCTACAGTATGGAATATGTATAGAAGAGTTTAGCCTTCATCTTCCAGCCATTTCTTTCCAGTCTTGCACACAGTTTTTTTTTTTTTTTTTGTGTAAAGTCTCTGCAGCCCTATCTCTAAGTGTCACGTGAGAATGAGATATGGTTCCCTTGCCTATAAAAACTCTCAGTGTGTGTGTGTGTGTGTGTGTGTGTGTCTGTGCCGGCCCCATCATCACACATGGCTGGCTCTGGTCTGTGAATTATACATGCTCTGTGAAATGATCTTATTTTATAGCCGCAAAATGGAGAAGTAAATGGAGACAGTAACTGACATCCAACTACTTAGCTCCTGGAGTCCTGGACTGGGTGGAGATGTTTTCGTGAGCGATGTTTGGACAGTGTTATCACGCTAATTGCCATCTTTAAGCCATGGATAATTTATACAATAAAAAAAAATAATTAAAAAAAAAAAAATCAATTGTTAATCCATTCCTGAGACTCTTCTGCCAAAGCCTTGACTAGATTTTGAAAATCTATTACATTCAGCAACAACTCCCATTTGTAACATGTGAAGGAGCCTAGCTGGGGGCTTATTAAGCCACCAGAAATTTAAGTGTTCAATTACCCGTAAGCACCCTTTCTCAATTTAGTCAGGTGACTAGAAAAAGTGGCCTTTTGTGAGCTTTTCACTGACATTATACTGAGGCTGTTTCCACTGAAAGCCTCCTCCAGATAATCCCAGTACAACTTCATAACATGCGACGTTTACAGGCTCCCCTTGTGTATTTTATTCTATTATAATATCACAGCATGGGCTGTTTATTTACCCCGTTACAGCTGTTACAAACTGCTAGAGTAGCCTATTGGCCCATTTTCTCAAATTTGCTACAGAGCCGGTCCTTGGGAGTTTTAAATAAATGGTATTGATTCAGCAAGGAGCTCATTCCAGCAGCAATAAGCCGGCATCTCCCTTGAAAAAAACTCTTGAAGATCCATTTTAATGGTTACTTACATTGGTGCGCCGTGCCAAAATCTGGATTTCTGGCGTGGAGTGTGAATTTCAGATCAGCACCAAGAGGAGTAGAGCCCCCCTCTTCTTTTTCTCTTAGAAGAGGCCCCCAGAAACTGAACAGCGGGTCACACAAAGACGGCCGTGGCTCGGCTGCATGCTCCACTTTCTTTACAGGGGACAGATGGTGCCTCTCCGTGCGGCAGGTATCGCTCCGACTTCAGGCCAGTACGTCCCCAAGGACCGGGCGAATAGCTCCATGGCGAAAGGGGGTCTGCTCAAAAGTAATGGTCGCTGCTGCCCCCCATGCATGCACCCAGGCTCCTTCCGATATGAGCGCAGTGGATCGGCTGCAAACACGGGATCACTTCAAGGAGACGAGATGCACCCCACTCGTTTCAAAAAATGAAAACTCCTCGCACGTCTTCGCCAGCGGTGTCAAGTCTCTCGGAAAGTCTCCGGCAGCCTAGTTCACAGATACAGTCCAAACATGGCTAAATCTCACTTCTTTAGTCGGGGTGTCTGTGCGCTCCTGGTTGTTCCCTTTGCGCCTCATCCACACACCGTGCAGACAGTCAGCGATACAGCCGGACTGGAGGCAAACAAGGCGAGGAAAAACGGCGCACCAGCCGCCTGCTCTGCAGCAGCTGGCTGTGGAGGGAGGAGCGCAAAACCTGGAGCGGAGTCTGAGCTGGACGCGGATTGGCTCGCATCCTAATTTTGACAGCCCGCATTAATAAAGCTAATATTGGACCTTTAACCCAAATCTCCCCAGTCATTCTGCAGAGATTTCATGCACATCATCATGTTAGTTCTGCATTTATTTCCTCCCCATGGACAAGTAATTTGTGGCAACTTTTCTTGCCTGTGACCATGCAAGCAGTCTAACCCCACAGTATTGACATTCTAATAGATTAAATAGGTATGCCATTCATATGAACTGCTTTCCATAACAAGTTTTATTCAGAAACAAGATTGCTACGCGAAAAAATTCAAGAGCATTTATAGATAAATAATACAAAATTTTTGGCCAATTAGAATCTATCATGTGGGAGGTGGATGACAGTGACTGGCCAGTGTCCAAGTATCCAAGTTTTAAAGGGCAGTGTCAGCCTGATGTATCATAAACCCTGTAATTGGTCTAATGATAATATATAATGTCTTATGTGTGTACTGTAGGAATGCTATCTTGAAAATATATTAGATATAATACCATAAAGAAACATAAGGCCACTATAAACACTTTTGAGTCCCACACACACACACACACACCGCAAGTCCCTATAGGAATGCTATAGGAATAATGATTTTTTTTTTTTAAGGGTAATTACAGGTTTGTATTTCTGGTCATCTTCTGGTTTGAATTATTGAAGATTACCACCACTATGTATTTTGTAGTAGTTTCCAGAGATGCTTGGCTTTAGAAGACAAAAAAAAAATTATCTATGCCGCAGGGTGAATTTTCTGTGCATTTACTCTGTCTTTATTTATAGGACCTATTCCGCTGGTTACAATTTGAATTGGCTAAATTGAGTCCTGATTTTAAAGCTGTAAATGGAGACCAAGATGTTAACTGACTTTGCACCCAGAAAGACAAAACTAACAATGGAGTGGGATGGAAATGATTCAGCTTCGTCAGTGAAATTACATTTCAAAGCTGGAAGCCCATTAGGATTATACGGAAAGCTGGAAAACATTAGTATTGAAGTGGTTTTTGTAGCGCAAATGCAATGAATGATCTTTTACTGGACAACATCACGTTTGTACAATAGGCAGATCCAATTATTAATTCAGTCATAATTTGTTGGGTAATTTGGCCTGTCACACTGCGGGCCACGTGTTCTTCCTTCTCTCGAGTCTCAAAGAACGCTGGCAATGCTACAACACAACGCTCAGGAACAGGAAATGAAGGAATAAATGTTATTTCATAATGTTCGGATTTATTTGACCACCTAACTAGGGCTATCATTAGCAGCCATTACACCCAGGATGAGGAAAAGCAGCACGGTGCACTAATGGCTCATGAGATGTATAATGCTTACCTGCACTCTGCTGCCAGTTGTGTCTTCACTGAAAGCAAAGGTGCCTCTGCACAGCCACCTCGCTGCTCACACAACATGCAGCATTTCTGATACGCTGCCTGAGCCCTGTCGCTCTACCTCTAAATATCATCTGAAGTTGTGTTGTCATTTCTCAACAATCGATGTGCTGGAAGGAAAATGATCTGCCCAGCTGGAAACAGGTTTATGGTAACATTTTCCTGAGGTTTCTAAAGTTCAGCACCATGCAGTTTCCTTTTGAACGTGATATTATACTGTTAGTGGGAGCTTTCATTCTTCACTGACAGTATCCCTATTTTTAGACCCTTGCTTTCAGCGTTGTGATAAAAGAGCTATTTCAGTGGTGCAAATATGGGCGAAGGACATATCTGCCTGAGAAAGGTCTGTCTAATCACAACAAAAACTCGATAGCCAAGTTTGGGACTGTTAATGTCCTAAATATCAATTCTCTTTTCTTCTTCTCTCAAGCCAAGAGTACACCGCCGGGTCAGTGGTCTCCGTTACACGTGGCTTCAATAAAAAAACAGTCCCCTGGCCGCACAGGGGAAATGTGAATTTGGGTCAAATTCACCAGGTGGAAAGTGAGAGGATTAGTGCAGAGCTCGCATGTTTTCCAAGGCGTAGTTTTACATAATAAAGAATAGCAGGGTAAGAGAAAACAGATGTAATGACGCTGATCCAGTGGCACATATTCTTATTTAGAGAAATAATGTTTGTGTATGGAGTAGTGAAAGCATAAACTCGCCCCTTCATTTGAACTGACCCAGGAGAGCCCGTCTTGCTTGTGTTGTGCTCATCGTGGTCAGTGTAGTGTAAATACACACAACTGATCCTTCTCTGTGTTTTCCAAGGCCTTATGAAGTTGTCAGAGAAATGCTTGGCTTCATTTTTTTTTTTTTTGAGCTGCAGCCCGCCTCTGTTCAGTGTACAATCAAAAACCACAAGGAAAAAGAAAAAAAAAAAAAGAAATAGTATAGCACAAACAACTAAAAGCAAGGCTCTCTCTCTTTTTCTTTCTTCCCTCGACTCATCTGGAGTGTAAATGGATTTCACATCTAAAGATCGCTATTGATCAAAAGAAGAGAATCGTAGCTGGTAATTATGGCTCTTTACTGACCTCCACTTTGAGAAACGCTGAAATTATGACAGCAAAAAAAAAAAAAAAAGACAGACAGACAGAAAGAAAAAGCCTGCTCCCTTTTCTGACAGGTCCATGTTTGACTGTAGGTTTTGCCTAGCTCATCTGACTCTTTGTTTAGCCTTGAGGAGAATGAATGCGATCCATACATATGCATCGCCTCCCCCTGCACTCTTTCTCACGATTGTTAGGTTACTGCTATTCTCTGTAATGAAGCTTTGATATAAGAGAGCAGCCATGACATATCCTATTGGCTGGCCTTGTTTCCATCCGGGCCCGAGCTCGTCTCCCTCCTGTATTTGTATTGGTCAACATCATATATACACAATGTGCATGACAATACACAATAGTCCTGTGTGTGAGATTACAATGCCGGCTGCACTTCTGCATTTACAACCGTTCTTTTGTAACAACTGATTTTTAACATCTTTTTTTTTTTTTTTTTTTTTTTTTTACGTAGCTCACTAAAGAAAAGGAAACGATAACCAACATCTACTAAAAATACACATTCAACATAATTTCCAATGACTCCGAGCAACATACTTTATATAGGATTAAAGCAGTGATAATTGGATTTTTTTGGTGGTAGCATTTTTGTGGCTTTTTTGCAGCCGCAGAGCCCCCCCCCCAAGAGAGTCGCCGTGTTTCAGTATCTGAGTTGCCCCGCTCCTACATGTTGTCTTTGATTTTGCATTCTCGTGCATGTGTGTTCCCCTTCAAATGAGCTGTTCACATTACAGGCAAAACCTCATATAATACTGTGGGGTGTTTCAACAAACACTCATGCGGTAAATAACAGGGTAGTAGGGAATGTTGCGGTAAATATGTCTTGAGTCATTATTAGGTGGTTTTACTCATTAAGATCAAAAGCCACAAATTCAAAGGCAATCTCGAACTAAAAGGAAAAAGATACTTATTGAAAAAAAAGAAAAGAAGAAAAAATCAAAGGGGCTACAATGAGTTTTGAGGGATTTTCTGTGGGATTTGATAAATACTCTTGTTCCAAGCAGACAAAAACACTGTTCTGTCCGCACTGAGAGGAAGCTAATGCCATGCGGCATCCATTTTTTATTGTGTAGAACAGCTTTACATGGTTCTGTAATCACAGGGCAGCAAAAAAGGGGTGGGTATAATCATTATACCAATAGCCATGTAAGGGTGGTTCACAGGATGAAAAATTTTCTATTATAATGCTCAACCGCAGCCAAAGTGCTCGACATTCATACTAAATAAGCCTGTGTGCTTTCTCAGCTCTGACTTTTATTTTATGAACCAAGTTTCACTTTGAAGACGCAATCTGGAGTAATTGTGAGCCTATCAATTAGAGTAAAGTTCAAAGTCGAGCAGATGCTACAAACAGGCCTTTATTTTGTGTGTCTTGTAGATGGAAATCAGGGGTGTCACACCTGTCTTGTCTACAATAGTCTGTTGATACTCACTTACAAATGGCTAACAAACAGCTGATTTGGTAGTCCAACAGTGACAGTCACATCAGTTGGAGTGTAAACAAAACTGTCTCTAATTTTTCCCTATCCATATTTTCCTATGATGGGGTAACCTTTTTCTGTGGCTTGGGCCCTTAAAGTTGCTTTGGAGATAGCTTGTTTTTAATATCAGAATCATAGAATATACACTTCTTTCTGGAAACCGTGCAGTCCTCCATTTTTTTTTCCCGTGGGACTTTTGTCGACTGCCGACTCTGTCGACTGCAGACTCTGCTGACAGAAGTTAGATCAAGCATAGAAAGCGGATCCAGCTCTCTACAATAGATAAAATCTGACAACCAACATGGATCCAGACTTGTCTCCTCTCTAGATCTCTTTGGATCACAGGACTTTGCTTTTCCGATGTCCTTGGGATGTCTGTGACACACTCGTATATGGGGGAAGGAATTGAAAAAATAAATAATAACGTATATAAAAGTGAGTGCTTTTGAGCTGTGCAATTTGTTCCAAAAATAACAACGTGCCTCAGCAAAAAGCAGTTATCTGAAAAAAGAAGCTCAATTAATCTTTGTTGTTGAAATTGTTGCACATTTTAAAGTTTGTGTTCAAATACACGGGCATGCTAGTTTTCCCATGGTGACTATTTATTTTTGAGTGTGGTTATAAGAGTGTTGTTGCTGCGTCGTTATGCGGTAGTCGCCCTTCTGCCTCATATAGGCTGAGACACGACAAACTGGAAACAGATGCTGATTGTTCCTGCGTTAAAACAGAGGAAAACAGAGAAAAACAGGAAATCGAATAGAAATAGAAGAGATTTACAGCATCTAATCATTCTGTTCTGACAGTAGCTGACATTCAAGCTGTTTTTTCCCCCGCACTGTTGTGTGCTGTGCACTTGCCTAGGCTGACCTATCTTTGTACACTCAGAATACTGAAATTTACCCAACAATATATGTCTTTTTCCAATATTCTAATTGTCATGCAGGTAGTGTAGAGAAAAAAAAACTGCTGATTATGGCAGAAGCTGGAAAAAGACGTCCCAAATACCTGATGATCAACTTTTTAGGAAAAGAGTTAACGGGTCATCTTTGCGTGCCATCGGAAGGAATCCTGTCACTCAAGAAGGAGGTCTGGGACTGCCTCTATTTTTAGTACCTGCAGCTCAGAGGCATGCCACACGGTTTAACTGTGACTCCCACAGACACAATAAATCATAAAACCACCAGAACGGCAGATATTCTCATGGGTTAAAACAGTCAGTCATCCATTGAAAAGCTAAGGGGGAAAAAAAAGCAGAAACCTTTATTTTCTGAGCAGAAACGGGCTAATTGAAGTACCGTACTTACTTGCAAATCTTGTGAGGCGCAGATGAGTCGAGAGTTATGTGTCAGTTTATACTTTCGAGACACTGTGTACCAAATAATGACCAAAAAAAACAAAAAAACACTGAGATTGTCAAAAATATATATGTTGCTCCATGACTGCAATTTCAAAAAGTATCTCTAGGAGGCTTTTTTAAAAACATTATTCTGAAATCTTAGGTTAATAATAAGTATCCCGTTTATAAATTAAGTCCCATGTATTTTATCTGTATTTAATTATATGATTATGATTCTCTGGTGGGTTTTGTTATCAGCTGGTGATTACAGCCGATACATGGTCAACTTCTTTTTTTTTTTTTTTTTCCCCCAAATCAGTGTAAAAATTGCCTGTAGTAGAAAAAGGGCAAATGGACCAGAGTATGTTTGGATTAGATAGGTGCTTATAAATTATAGCCGGCCACAACCGTAAACAAAATTGTGCACCTACATTATTTGCCCCCAGATGCTGCCCATGTGTCAAATCAATAGCCCAGTCTTTATAATTTTAATTAAGTGAACTTAGTCATTCAATCAATAAGAGTCTGAACGACATTATTGATGTCTATTGAGTTGGAAGACCTTTTCTGTGTGGAGGAAAAAAAAAAAATTACTAAGTGTTGAGAAAATGTGAACGTGTTCAGAAAATATGCCTCATTCCTGAGCTGTGCCTGTTATTCAGCTATCTATTTGCTCTTCAGCTCCATATGCCTCTTATGCGTACAACTTTGCCTCGGCGGATAGCCATAATCACAACATTTCACAGCCGCAAATATCTCAGCATGCGCGGCTAGAAACAGGTTGTTGGAGCGCGGGTTTCAGGCATTAGAGCCCGTCGTGTGCTGCGACCCTTGTCTGAAATGCAACAATCAGACGTAAATGCAGCTTACTCCTGTAGATGTGTACTACATGTGAAGTGGGAGGGTGTTTCTGTGCGTGGAGGGCGGTTTCTGATTGTATTTGTGCTGAGATAGGAGCAGCCAAGGTGTTTTCTATAAAGCCTTCATGATGACCGCTTCAATTTGGCCGAGATAAACATGTTTGATTTGATGTGAGAGCACATTTCATAATATGACATTTTGTCCAGGGACTGAGTGGAGACTGAACAGCGGGCAGAATAAATATGCCAATCATCGCTACTGTCAAAACCTCATTGTTCTCAACTATTGTATGATTTATGGCTTTCAAGGGAAATAGCTTCACATATCAATATTTCCCCACCACTGGTTTCCCACCTCGCCTTTCATATGCATGCCATGTGTGAAGGCCGGTTGACTTGTTAGTGTGGTAGTATCCAGGCATGAGGCTTCATGACAGATATTTTACACATGCCTGCCTGTTAGACAGTGGAAGACTGCGAGACAACGATAAAATGTTCATATCAAAAGCATTTACCCCCTCTCCAGGCGCCAGACTGTCTGACACTGGCTCAAATTGATTCTTAATTGGGTTTGTATGGACCCTGAATCTACTGTTGATGAGCGCAGTGAAAAGTGGACATCTCTCCGAGCCCGTAGGCCACGGAAACGTGATAACACAACCGACCCGCAGGAGAGCAAAATGACTTCTTGCAGTTCTCTGTCAAGAAAACTAATAATTATGAAATGGATCATCTGCACATCTTGAAAACTAATTCAAAAGAACGATCCATCACCCAGACATGGAGGAACAAAGCTACTGATTCAAAGGGATGTCATTATTCATCACGAGTCACAACCAGTTGGCGCTAACCAGCTGTGTAGCTAAATGTCTTTTCGGAAGACTTGTCTTTTTTGGTAGTAATAAATCACTCAAAGTTGCTGTGGAATGCGGCCCGGTCCTCCAGAACAGCTTGGACTTGGTAGAGGTGATTTTCTTTTTCAAGGCTGACATTCCTCATTATCTATTTTGGCTTGCCTTGCGTGCACACTGGGCTGTGCAAAGGCTGGTTAAAAAGTGCGGGGCAGTCGGGGAGGGGGCTTGAAAGCTGCTTCCTAGCACACCCTTCCCACTGTCTGAGGGGGAGGCAGGGAAGGAGGTAAGGGAAGGAAGTTAACCCTACCTTGTGCTTATGAATTTTTTGTCCCCTGGTCACAGGAGAGGCTTGTTACCACAGCGAGCAGAAAGGCTGGAAAGCCACGCTACAAAGCCGTATTCAAGCTGAGGGAAGAATCTGCTGTAGATTATGCCTCATCCTCAGTCCAGTCTGGTCTTAATTTCAGTGATTTTATACAGTCAGACTGCAGGGGTGGTTCTCATTACTGTCTACCTTTGAAGGCCAAATGCAATTTGATCAATTTCAGGAGTGAATAGCAATAATAATAATAACAACAATGTTTAAAAATAATAATAACAATGATAATAGTGGTGATGAAGAAGCGGCAAAAGAGCTCAGCATTTGTGACAGTAATATACATTAAAAAACACAACCTTGTATGGCAGGAAGCAGGTGACATGCAATCACACTGTGTCTCTCACCCTGCCACTTCTTCTCAAAGTGCCTGCAATGCAATCTGCTCTTGTGGGGGTCGTAAATTGGCCCAGGCACCCTGGGCTTGGCAGCCTGCTGGGGTGGTCCTCCACCAGCCTCATCCCAGGGTGGGCTCAGGCCTAGCGGGCTCGTCAATGTCACTTTGGCGCTTCTATTCTGGTCATCAAGTCAAGAGGAGGAAGTGGGTGAGTGGTGCTTGGGTGTGAGGCAAGGGGTTGGGGGCAACCTGTTGTGCGCAGTAGGGGAAAAAAAAAAAAAGAGAACAACCTGTTGTGGACAAAAGTATGTCCCAAACACATGGTGGTCTCTTCCTTTGCAAAGCGCTAGAATATGAAGCACGCAAAGCAGGAGAGAGGAATTTACAAGGTGACACTGGAAAGTGCCGGTGCTTCTGTTTGCGATGTTGTATCCACAAACTGATATTTACAAGAACGTCTTGTGTGTGACGGCACACGGTGCAACAAAGCCCCAGTTAATAACCTGACAGGAGGAAGTGGCAACAGGAAAATCAATGCCTCCGCCATTGTGATTTCCCTCCCCAATCAAAAGTTACATAATAATTCACACCCTCTTGATTGTCGCCGCTTTGTGTCTATGTTAGCCCCGCTGTCATTAATCTTCAAAACAGACATGGACAACATTCATAACGGGAGTTGTTGCCAAAGAAAAGAGAGTAAGGTTTGGGTGTTTTCCCAGCAATGGGATTTTTGTTAAATTGTAATCTGTCCTGTATTGAAGTCATTTTTCATCTGCGCTGAACAAAGGAACAAAATGATGCCAAGCCACATTCAAATGTTTCTGTTTAAAGACTTCCATTATGTTGCTTTCATTCTTTGATGGAACACATTCTCATTTGTGGAGGAGTAGAATATTACGATTATGTTATACCCTATTAATTAATATGCAAATCCCAAACAGGAAAATTGCCAATATATTATTATTGCACAAATCATTTCCAAATGAGGATTAACACGTGGCATGATTTCATGTCCTGTGGCCTTATGGCAAAAGATTTTTTTTTCCCCCCGCTCTTTGCAGTCAGAGCATTCTTGTATTATTGTGTGATAACCAAATCCTCTGATGCAGGATGTGAACACCCTTTTTACTTCATATCCCATAAATAAAAGATTGTGATCTATTTGTTCCTTTATATCCCTCATTTGGTTCTGAGACGCTCTTAGATCCTTTGTGTAAAGTCAAATTTGGCTTTTTTTTAATACATTTTATTACATTCCAGCTGTACCCAGAGTCCTCTTGCACTTTAATGGGTGGATGTTCCTCTGTATTTTCAACTGAGGGAAAGCTGCTGCTGCCAGATTTGTGGCCTGTTGTGGTCCGAAAGAACAGCACCACAGGGAACTTCAGAAAAACTCACTCAAATTTCAGTTTTTGAAATACAGTCACTGCCTAGGGGGTGAGAGCATTTCCCAGCCCGATATTTCAAATCAGAGATGGAGTGGCGCTCTCCGTGGAAGCGACGGAGACGGCGCGGCCGCAGAAAAAAACAAAGCGCTAAAAAACATTAGACCCAAAATAAAGGTAAACATGTACGATAGGCTGGCTACTTGTTGCTGAATGCATGTGGTTACAGGCTGACACTTAAGCGACCCCTGCACAGGTGCTGAGGTCTTATGTGTCTGAGGGGCAGCTTAAGAGCTTTCTGCTTTTTTACAAGGCCAGGCTTGGTTTTATGCTAGACTCACCCCACACATGGCAGTATTTTACAGTGCTCTAGCAAATGGTATGATGTGACTGGACTTCATAATGCTACACTGTCCACACACTGAATAGAGCCATTGTGCATTTCAGGAAATTCATAACCATTTGCAGCATCTATTGTACAGTATGTTGCGTAATGAAACACATTATTCCAATTTCATATATTCTTAATATTATACCACTATCACGGTATTTAGACGCTGTATGCATGTTGGGGAAAGAGCAGAAATTGGAACATGAACATGTACCCAAGGACATTGAAAGCAGTGCCTAATTTGGATAAAATTAGGCACTGCTTGTTTTCCAGAAAAAAACACATTGTCCATAAGTAACACATTGTCACAAGTACATGCAAACTGACTTCGGAGCATTATTAAAAATTAAACAATTGTTTTGTTGTTGCACTCGAGTTCACAGGACTTGAGGTGCTGTGAACTTTGGATCTGAATATTTACATTTATGCAACACTGCCCAACTTGAATACAAATAGGGGGCCTTCAGAAAGAGGAAGACATTATGATCTTCTGGTATATGCAGGATGTTGTCAATGAACACCCCTGTGTAGCTCGCCGCATCATGCGTACACAGCATACATTGATTAGTTCCTGCATGGAATAAGCCCCACATCTCTGCCTCTAATGTTGCTCATTGGAAATATGCTAATGAGATCCGTCACGATCACTGATTCCCTTTGAACTTTTTATTTCGTCATGGGTGGAGCAAATCACAGAGGTAGGGAGCAGGAGGTTTTCTGCCGCAAGCCCACGGCCCCTCTTCCACCATCTGCTGGACCTCATTTCATTTGAATAATAAATGATAGACTTTTTTTTCCCCCCCTCTGTTACACAGAGGCGCTTTGGTTTTCTTACATGTTTTTGCCGTTCAAGGAAACAGCCACTGGCCCTGACCGAGGATTGTTTTTTCCCACAGTAAACCCTATCCAGGGTCCACAGGCCACAGCAGCCCACCGACTTCCACGAACTCTGAGGCAGCCGCCAGATTTTAGACTGTGTACTCTCAGCCTCACTGTGAAGGGATTGGATTCTTCCTTTTTTTTTTCTTTAGTAACTGCACATGAATTGAAAGGACTAAAAGGCATCCTGTTTTTCTTAGAGAACAAAAAGATGTGGAAAAGTATTTCATGCTGGGTTAATTCCCTCAGACAAAAAAACACAGCTCAGTACAAAAGAACAAAACCAGAAATAGATATTATCAGCAGGATCTGCTCATATGGTTACATTCTTGCTGTTGATGGGTACTAGATATGAAGTGGGGGACTATTCAGTTGCAGACTATTCAGTGTAGGTGCGTGACAATTTATGGACTAGTCATTCAGCCTTGCAGATATAAAAATGGTAGTAAGCTTTAACTTTTTTTTGCAGAGATCAAGGTGCCTTACTGTTGATTTACATAGTTCCCAGCTGGAGATGTACTGAAGCAAGTCTAATTCAAACTTTTCAAACCTCAAAGACAGCAGTGCCCCAAATAACAATAAAGCTGCTGGCCTCTGCCCTCTGATGTACTTCCCGTCGCCACACTTCACAACCCAGTTCTCAGTGTTGAGATTGGAACATGTGCTCACCAGTGGATTCAAATACAGTCAATAGGAGCCTCGCTCCCCTTCAGTAGTCAGCTTGTGGATCTCAAATAGCAAAGCTGTGTATCTTAACTAGTTAGCATGGACACACTTGGTTAGGATTCAATCCTTTATAATTTCCACTTCATGTGAAGCGGAGTAGGAATATAAATGTCAGCGAGATGTTAATCCTCCATTTCTCCAAAAGAAAACAAATGATCTCTAGAAGGCATGCTGTAGATTTTTTTTTTTTTTTTTTCTGAAAGAGCGATTTTACAGGAACGGGTGGTATTTATCAAGAGCAAATGCCCTGGTCATCCTGTCAAAAGTGAGGGAGAGTACTTAAATCTGGTCCATTCCTAAGCGCCTCCACCAGCTTTTGGAATTATTGACCTCTGCAGGTTTCCAGAAGCCTGGAAATAGGGAATGCCCTTGACATACTAGGTCTGAGAGGGAGAGAGAAAAAAGAAAAAGCAGCTGAAACCCAAGGGATCAGAGGGGCAGTGAAGCAGGTTGTTCCATTTCCCCCTCTTTTAAAAACTACTCTCAGGCTCTGCTCAGGCTAGGACCCGTGTGCCTGGGCAGGAACAATAAGGACACAGCCAGAATTAATGAAACAATTATCAGTAAACCTTGCAATTAACCAGCTCTCCAAATTCTACTCTGCCTGAATTGCTGACAGAATATCATTTGGGGTAAAATATACATAGCTGCCATAATGGAACAACACTGAATCTAATAGCGTCGAAGGGTCTTTGGGGCTCTTGGGAGTAAGAGATGGGCTTTCCTGCTTCCCTTTCCGATCAAAACTATTAGAGGCGATAATGGCTAAGCATGCATGCCAGCTGCTGCCTTGCAACAGCATTTCAATGAGCTCGGTGTTTAAGTCTGTCATTATCATAGCTAAAGTGTGATCAGTGGTCTGTGCCAGTTGAGTGCAGGCAACGCTCCTAAAGGTAACATGGCGCTAATCATAGAGCGAGCGCAAATCCCACCGTGGAAAACATATCGTATTGTCACCTTTGATCATACACTGCCCAGTTGCACGAGAGCCTATGTTAATGGCACCAAGATGAAACAGCAGGGGGTTGCAGCGTGTTGCAGCATTTGCTTGTGTTTCAAAGCTTTTCTGATGCTGAAAAGGGAATTCAGTGTAATATGACATTGTGATGCAGCACCTTTGGGTACCTATTAGGTGTAATTTCATGGGCAATGTAGCTTGTTAGTCATAGTGGTCACCGCGCTGACCGAGCTACCATGCCAGACACCGACTGTCCACGGCTGCTGTTTTATTTAGCTTTCATTGTCAAGCAGTTGACATTAAGTGCTCGGTGTGTCACTTGTAAAGAGGGAGTCCAAGCAGAAATAACTCAAGGACATGACGTTCTCACTATTATGAATGCCTGCAGTGAAATGTGTGCTTTCTGGAAACAATAATGGATGATTCATGGGGAACATGTTCCTAACAAAAATAAAGACACAACTTGTGAAAAAGCACACATGTACATTTGACAAAAACAAATGTACATCGGTGGCACTCTATCAATCTGGGAAAAAGTGGCTGCAGCAGCGGTTGCATTCGTCAACAAGCAAACATTACAGGACATTACAGGGCATTAGCTCCACACTGCGCAGTCAAACAACTGCTCAGGTGAATTAGCTGAAACTGTTCGCTTTCGGCAAACCTTTAGTTTCCCCTGTCGTCTTGTTTCACTGTTTTCAACAAATATGAATTTGTTTGCCGCGCTGCCAGGTTCTCAGACTTGTGTACAAATACAAATGGCATGGAGAGAGACTTGCGGTGCATTGGCGTACATTTGTCTGACAGTCCAGAATTATGGTAGGCAGACTGGATCCGGCCCGCAAGCGGGGAGGAGAGAGAGAGAGAGAGAGAGAGGGCCCCCGGCAAGCTGCCCTGGCTTTGTTTACAACAAAAAGCCATTGTTTGATGTGGTCGCGCAGCCCGCTCCAAAGCTCCCGCTCCCACAGGATGTGCTCTGGGTAAAATGCCAGACGGAGGCCACTGCTGGATGACTTCGACCTCACCATAGTGGGACTCTGAGCGAAGTCCTCCCGAGGCCCCGAGAGACTTCAACGAAACATATAAAACAATAGCAGAATTGTCGCCACGGTTAACGGTCCTTTTGTTTCATCTCTATTATGGGCAGAAATGTGTGAGTGATATTTGCCTGTCGCTGGCTGCTAATTGTTTGTAGCTGTCTCGGTTTTGTCAGAGCTAAAAGAGTCTCTGCTCGGCGAGATAAGTGAAGGTAACGATATCAATAGTCCAGAGGGGATAGGCGTGATCAAACAGAGTTTTGTAGCTCATCCCCCGTTTGACTGTTTCAAATTAACAACACATTAGTCAGTTTGCACTCCTTGAAAACAGACTGGAATGATGACTTTATAAGTGGTGAGAGTAAAGGCATCGTCACTTAATCTCCATACCACATATCCCCTTCTCACAGTCAGCCTTCTCAGGAAACAGTGATGAATCTGATTTTTTTTTTCTCTTTTCTTTTTTCTATGGAACATTTTCCTTTTCAGTCACACTCTCGCCTGACGTGTCTTTTCCCCGCCAGATCATTAACAGAATCAAGCTACATTCCTCCTATTTACAGATCACTGCAAACCCGGAGCTTTCATTGTGTTTATGATATAACCATCCGGCATAAACAGCATGCTTCAGATGTAGGCCACGTAAAGAATGTGTCGTCAAAAAGACTGCGAGCATATCCAAAGCTTTATTAATCTTTTATCACACAGAGTCCTTGAAAGAGGTGTCCAGCTGAATGCCTGGTTGCAAATCCTGTGAGATGCTCTTTTAATCTTGTGTTGTTTGCATATATCTTTTACAGCGGGAAGAAAAGGCTTTGTGCGCCTACATATATACGAGTAGAGATAAATCGGAGGAGATTCTCTTGACAGCCAATCAGGATGTGGCGTGGCACAAAGCCCCACAAAGGTACACTGTAACAGTAGCCGGTATATGGTGATAATCTGTGCCTTAAAGCAAGACTGGGCAAGCAAAGAAACATGTGGTGGTAAGCCAAGCTCAAATCCCCCCTGACCTTGCCCCCTTCCTGCAGCCAGGATGAGATTAAAGGAAGTGATGATGCCTCTACTGCCCCCCAGAGGCGCCAGCTTTACAGGCAGGAAAAGGGAAGTATCTTCAAGGCTGATCTGCAAATGCATCGCTAATAGCTCTTGTGTTACACGTACTCCACTTGGGCGATGAGGCAAATAGGCTCAGACTTTGAATTATTGCGCTCAGACCGCATGATTATTGTAGCAGATTAATGTTAGGATTAAGTGAACAGACGAGACGTCGAGACAGAGGTCCAACACAAGTATCAACAATTTCTTGCAGGATCCATTCCTTTAATTTTTCATGTCACTGGAAGCACTGTGCTTGCACTAAACCTTTGAAAAAAGCCTACTTGTAAAGTCCTTGAGGAATCCTAAAGAACAGCCAAGTGAACCGTTAGAAAATGAAATACACTCTCTTACCCTTTTCCTTTAAGATGTGATGGCGCTGGCAGCATTAAGATCTAGTGCAAGCGATGATGGAGGAAATAAAAATCACTGAAACAAAGGCTGCCTAACGATGGCTGTCCTCTCTTTTTCCCCGCATTGCACAAGTTTGTCAAGATAGTTTATAGCCAGCTGTTTCATCTTTCAGCAGTCATAACTGGGATTACCAGCCCCTTAAACGCAGGCAGCTGTGAATTTTCTATACTGTGGCTTGTGGCATCAGGAATAACTTCTGGTATTTTGATATGATGAAACGTTCCTCTGTAGTATGGCGTGGAGGCATTGTCTCATCCCAGTTAAAACAAGGCAACAGACAGCGCTGCATCCAAGCCGAACTGAATAATCGGATTGTTTTCTCTGAAGTGGCTTTACGGAAAGCTGTTGATCTTAAGGCGTCCCGTGGCATTTCAGCTTATAAAGTTATTACTAAAGAAATGAACTGCATAAACATGAGGCTCCACTGACATCTGATCGCTATTTTACATGCTTTTGAAAAAAAAAGGAATGGGATTAATGAAAAATTAAAGCAACGTGTGAAGGAAAGGGTGTCTGATTCCAACATGCTTGTCTTCCAGTGCTTTCACAACCGCCTGTCAAAAATAAATGATTGGTCTGGGAACTGACTTTCTGACACTCTGTTTAACAACAAGAGGAATTCTTTCGAGGATCTGCAGCTTCCCTCCTCTTAATACTTCCCTCTGCACCATGATGAGTCAGTGCAAATCTAGATACTGAATATAAATAAGATTGCATCTGGTGAGCTCTGCAGTCCATATCTGCACCTCCTCTCTGGCTGGCAGCAGACCCTCCACTGCAGGGGCAGCAATCAGAGAGCCTGAACTGGGCTGAGACCGTCATCGACGTGGCGGCGCGCAACCCCCTGTGTTGATTCGGCCCGTAACCCTGACGTAACCCTGTTAATGTTAATCACAAATATCTCCATCACGCTCAACTGATGAATTAATCATTCTGTTTTTAAAAATACTTGAGGCTGACCCTGTGAATGTAACACCGGCTTCACCTCACATTTTAGCTGGTTGTTTTTCTCCACCGCATGCTTGACTTATAGCTTGCAGCCAGGGTTGCCTTCTTTTATTTATAAGGAATTCTAACAATATTAATAAGCCATGGGGCAACAGACGCAGACTACGATAACAGCAACAACAAAGATAAAAGACAATCCACAATAGATAATAGATAACTGTAGATGATCATTTGAAATTCAACATTACATACATCAGCATCAGCCCTGCCTTTCTATATCTTTAAGTGCCTAATTATAACTTGGCAGCCACAGGAATCACACGGACATGTAGAGGGACAATAGCAAATGAATTACAAATGGCATTCCTGACACACTGTTGTGCTTGTCTGAATAGCTCATTTTCAGCCAATATCTGCATGCTCATGTATAGGAGTATTTCACAGCTCCACTGCTTTTTAAACTGCGATTAGGATAATTACATAGAACTGCTTTTCAGCTGAAACTGAGGACAGCTTTGAATGAACCACTGGAATTTCAATCAGGCTCATAAAGAGGATCTTACCTCTCTGTCAGACCATAGGAGACTGAGAATCTTGGGGAAAAAAGAAAAGAAAAATACACTTTCATATGAAAGTCATCTGAAGCTAAGTATCACTTTGCAGTGTAAACAGGGCGCTGAGAAATGTGGTATAAAAAGAACTGATGATACACAAATCTCAGTGGACCTGAGTCCATATCAAAGCAAATGATTATTTGGGCAAAGCCTTGTTTCGCTGCAATAGCTGCGAGCGAGAAGATGAAAGATTAGTTTACTATGGAATGCCTTTGAAAAGCCATTGCGTACACTATGGTGCATTGACTGCTTCACACTCCTACTGGGCATTCACCTTTAAATTGTGTCAGAAATGTGAAACAGGCTTGCAGGAGTCAAAGGAATACACTGAAATGACTGAGGTTGTCACACATCTTGCCTTAGCTGATACTAATGAGCACCACAATATCCAAAATAAAAAAAACAAAAAAAATTCCACAGAAAAAGCTTTTGTTTTTTAATTCATATCGATAAATAGATAGACAGACAGATACGCTGACTCAAAACAGCTGTGGCTCGTTTCATACGTAACAAATTAGCAGTGGCAGACGCAGTGAAAGATGTCACTTGAATAGTCGTTTTGTCTTGTGTCGGACTCAAGTTCTCGAATAATACAAAGTAAAAGTTGTCAGTGTTCATTGGCCCAGCAGCTCCGCAGAGGCCTTGGGATAAGCCAGCAGATAGCCCAGGGAGAGGTGAAAAGCTCAGACAATACAACGAGGCTCTCAGGCAAGCATCCTGCTGCAGTGGCAGCCTACACCAGATAATGTGTCACACAGCAGTATGTTGGTGTCGCAAACAACAAGCCCCCTATTCACACTGTCAAGGAGACCTTCATGGAACGAATGAAAAAGCTATGGTGGAAAGAGTTAGAAACAGGAATTAAAGCGAGAAAAAAGTTGAAAATCTCTTGAGTGGGATCTTAAGCAGTTCTTAAGAAAACGTTAGTATAGGTGTGATGCTGCCGGCATAGAGAATAGGTCTAGATTTCTTTCTGTCCTTCCCTCTGTTGGAATTGAAAGGGTTGGCCGGATAATGTAATTGGTTCCAGGAGCAGTGAATGATGTAGGGAGGGACTCAAAAGTACCCCAAGAAACCTGACAGTACATGCTGGAGAGAGAAAAGAAAAAAGGAAAACAAAATAAATGCAAGTTGACAGGCAAAATGGGGGACAGTTAGGCTTAGTGTTATTACCATGACAAAGAGAAAAGAGCACTGTGTCCACTCCCTGCATGGAGGGTGAAGAGGTTTAAGGACAGAGCAGCAGGAGACGAGGAAGTGGCATACGGAGCTGTGTGTGTGTGTGTGTGTGTGTGAGTGTGTGTGAGTGTGTGCATGCTCTGTGTCGGTCAGACTCCCTCACTCTGGGCTGTGTATGTATTTAATCATACGTCTTGCAAGGCTTAGCAGTTTGTCTCCTCTGATATTAATAGCGCGCAACTGCACAACTAGGAAGCTTCATGGATGATTTTGTCTGGTTCTAACGACAGGAATGATTAAGTATGTTTGTTATATGCTCATAGAGGGCCTGAAGTGGTGTTACAGATTGAATCAGCTGCAATAGAGACAGCTATCAAAGACTGATATCTCCTAAGGGGCCCTTCAGGCACACAGCAGACTGATTACTCCTCTACAGGGCAAGAAGTGACATCATCCTTGGCTGGAAGCCGTTAGGAAGAGGGTTAGTGCAGTGCATGCTCCATATACCGTCCACGCATGCCTCAGACTGAACCCCATACGTTAGCATGGAGACCGGTTTGTGTATCTTTACACAGTTCACCGTGCCACTGTACATCAAACCACCACATCAAACAGCATAGGACAGGGTTAATCTCTCTCAGCGGTATTGCCTGGAGATTTCCACAGCAATGCAACTTTTCAGTCCGAGTGAAAACCCTCACTGCCAAATCTAATGATAACAGCAGATGAAACGCTTTTTCTTCTCCTTGTTTCTCCTCGTCAATATTACATTGAAGATAGTTCATTAATAAACAGCAAAAGAAAAAACAAAAAAAAACAAAGGAAAAGGAAAGAATAAATCTGTATCAAACAAAGAGTTTCATTCCAAAAGGAACACAGAGCATAACACGCTTTTGATTGCAATTGCATAGCTAAACAGCAACTGCACCCAAGCTTTCACTGCATTTTTTTTTTAAATATTGAGCATTGAACTTTCAGTCAACAATTTATATATAATTCAGATGTAATTATGGGATAGAACTGGGCGGTGTGGACAGAATTAAAAATCATGATGCTTTTGACGAAATACCTCGATATCAATAGTGTGAGGAGAATACTGTAATGCATGCTTTAGGACCAGGAAAAGACCACACTTACACATCACAAAATTACAATCCAAAATCCCATACGATATCTAGTTTTTAAGCACAATATCAATATAGAAAATAGAGACATGTTCGCTCTGGTAGAGGAAATGTCCGTGTTTGACATTGGAATGACTTTTTTTTTTTTTTTAAATACCATGAGAGAGGTGTAAAAACTTAATTGACAAGTCGCGTTATTAGACATAATTGCGCGCAATTCTTTGAATCCTGGAAACTGTTGGGTTTTGTCAAATCAAATCCAAAAATCACAAATATATCTATTACCTCATGTTGGCAGAGAGTGGCCACTTCTTCGGAATATATTTCCCCTGGGTTATCTACTGTGCCAGGTAATATGGTTGCATTCTGGGTCGCCAGCTTCCCACTATCTGATGCCGAGCGAGGCTTTGCAGACCCTCATGAAAATATTATTATGTCTTTAAATCAAAATTGCACGGTTATCATTGGCTGTGTCACAAACACACTGGCAGTTCATTCTGTCAATTTCTGGACCCAATTATCTGATTAGGCATTATGTTTTCTTGTCAGACTCCATGGAGTGTGTTATAGAATTAAGCCCACTAGTGTGTTCATTTTTTTTTTTTTGCTATTTTCTCTCCCTGGTACTTTTCCTGCTTATATTTTCTTATGATATACATTTTTTTTCTCTCTCTCATTGTGAGAATTAGCACAAGCACCGGGTTCCATCTCCGCAAATTTCCCTCCATCCTATATTGCCCGAGACAAGCAGGCTGTGTTTCCTAACCTCTCGTTTTTAAGCGCGGCACGGTGTGACAAAATCCTGTCTCGCCTGTAAATCCACAATTCATGAACAGCAGCGCGAGTCAATAGTTTTCCAACAAGACTTCCCAGTTTTACTTTTTGTGATTGACCTTTCAATATGAATTCCGGTATATACAATAAAATGACCACCTGGGGCTATTTGTGCAGTAATTATACAGTAGTCACCCAGACTCACCAGACACCCATTATATGAATTTTGTTGGTGTGAACAAGACATGCGGTGACACCATGGAGTAATATGGATTTTTACATATAGCGGTTAAATAGTCAACCAGAGACCTGACACTAATATCAGTCAATTGGACACTGCTGTTGTCTTATCCTCCTATGCTGATCGTGTTCAGGCTCCCAGTGGCTGAAGGTTACACTACACCATGACTTGCTAAACGATTTTAAAGCAGGGCTGTGCACATCGCTGTAGAGCAAAAGCCACAACATACTTACAGAGGTGACAGTTGTAGCTCTAAGTGCTCAAGTGTTTACCCAAACACGGGATGATGGGGGAGACAAACTAGAGGGTGTGAACTGACAAATGTGTTGTGTCATGATGAGCACGACATGCAACACGGTGCCGGGAATTATACAGCAGCGAGGCGTTTAAGGACGTAAGCAGGGAAGGGATTATGCCACAAACTGCTGGGTTGCCTGAAACACAAGATGAGTGTCAAAAAGTATTTCATTCACAATTACCGGGGTTTTTTTTTTTTTTTTTTGGGTACCACTGATAAAATCTCCAACTGTCTTATTAACTCACAGGCGAGACAGGCCTATGTGAATGATTGACATAATCCCTCACGTTTGACCAAAATTAATAGATTGTCAAGGTCGTGGATGAGACACCATGTGATACTGACGGACAGAGTCAAGGCTTTGAAAACCAATAACATGAACAGATTTACACGCTGCAGTCTATATCTTCGTTATATTAATAATAACAATAACAGTAATAACAGCAGTAATTATCTTATTATTATTCTTACTCTTGTTTTTTTTAATTATTATTTTTGTTGTTATTATTATGCTACAAGCACGGCTAATGCACTACTTTTTACAGACGGTGTAACTTCCACAAGTGCCTAAAATAACTAAAACACCTGAATCTAAGCCTTGGATCACAATGAAAGCTAGATCTGGACCTCAAGCAAATTCAGAGGCTTTAGACTGAGAAGAAAGTCTGTCAGGATCGCTGGAAGTGGATACAGGCCAGCTTGAAGAGGTCTGTTTCAACTTGAAGCGAACAAAAGTTTCTTTTTTCTATATTTGGAGGGATTTTACAGAGAGAGGTATTTGATGGCAAAATATTAACAAAAACCTAAAGGGAGCATGAAGAGTTATTTCCATCTTTTATTTTCTCATCCAGTAGGAGTTAGTCTTTATGTTAGGCTAACAGTAGGTTATAGCTGGAAGCCTCAATGCAATTTTTTTGCAGAAGAGACAATTGGATTTATAATGTAGATGGAAATTTGCTAGGAAATTAAATCAAAAATAATTGTGTTAGATTGAATAAAATGTAAAATGTCTGACATTGCATTTGCTTCCCTGTCAGATAAAACGAAACGTGGTCTGTAATCTCTGCTCAACTTTCAGCCCAAGAAGAAAAGCGACTTATGTAAGAGTCCATCACCCTCAGCAATAGGGAGCAGACCTACTGTAGCTTACATGAAAAATATGACAAACCTCAGATCTCACCTCTGAGAGCTTTTCAAATTTAGGCCTGGCAGCCATCTTTCAACCTTGAATCAATTTGAATCAGTCGAGCAGATCCAGCTCTCTAACCAACACCTGAATGGTAAATGCTTCTTGGCACGGTTTGCTTGGACTCCAAATTGAGAAAGATGAGAAAATGACTTAATTCACCTAACTTGTTTGTGACACTGCACCCTAGCAACAACAGATGAGTCTTAAAATCTTGTTTTTCTTCAAAACAAGTGGGAAAAAATCTGCCTGTAGGATGAGATAGTCCCACATTTTCCCAACGCAGCTTCACTTGTTTCAGGATTTTCTCTGGGAGATTCTACAAATATGTTGAAACAAGGCAGAATAAGGCTGATCAGCCCACTAGTATCGAGGGATAACATTTAATTCAAGAAAATTCTGGAAACAAATTGATTACCATTGGAAACAAGTGGAATTATCCCATCCTATCAGCAGATTTTTATTTTATTTTTTTTTACCTTTTTACAAAAGTCAACATTTTAACACTGAATATGTGACCAAATAATAAGATGGAAATCTTTCATAATGCAGAAATATTAATAGTAACAGTAACAGAGTCGTGGTAGTTGATAGTAGCAGCAGTAATAGTATTTTAGATTCTAGATTTTATAATGTAATGATAATAGATTAAAAAACACAAAATATCGCCAAAATTATTGCGCTCTTTTAGCACTGCTAAACTGAATCAGCATGACTGCACCTTTCTGAGCAAACATGCAAATGATGGTTAATTGTGATCATGCTACCTTAAACTTACTGCCAGAGAAATGCTACCTCATTGCCATCTCTCTGGATGTTATTTTAATTAATGAGATTTTTATGAAACCCAAGGTCTCTTGTGATTGATTCCAGGGCATTGTGCTCACTGCAGACGCAGTTGAAAATAACAGAAATGCATCCAATGTAAGGTCAGAGCCTGATGAGTTACGCAACACCTGAGGGAAGGTGTTTTTATGCAGCCTTAGCACAGAAAATTAAATACTTTGCAGATACAAAAAAAGGAAAAAAAAAGATGAGACAC
>OMLB01001759.1:3893-15309 GCA_900302555.1 Myripristis jacobus
AAGCTCGTAACTCATCATTAAACCATGGTGTGGATCTCTTCAGTCGCCTTGCTCTGGTAGAGAGCGGCGCAACTGTATCAAGGAGACTGGAGAGGGCCACATTAAAGATAACTTATGTGGGGTTTCCAGCAGATTTTGTCATCCAATATCACACCTAGAAATGTAGTTTGGTTCACTCTTTCGATATTTACGTCGTCTATTCTAATTTGTATTAGTATGTCGCATTTACGTCTTCCAAATAGCATGCATTTTGTTTTATTCAAATTTAGTGATAATTTATTTTTATCGAACCAATTTTTCAGCTTAGTCATTTCAAGCGTGATCTCCTCCAAAAGCTGCTGTACATTCTCCCCTGAACAAATAATGTTTGTGTCGTCGGCAAAAAGCACAATTCATGATAGTGGATATTCTACAAATGTCATTAATGTACAGAACGAATAAAATCGGTCCTAATACTGACCCTTGAGGGACTCCACATTTAATTTCCCTGTCAGATGAAATAATATTACCAATTTGGACAAAATTAGATTGTACAGGTGGACCAAATACAGAAGCCAATAGGGGTATTTCAGAACTGCTGTCCCTTTGTCAGTTTCAGGCCTCCGAGGTCCTGGGCCACTGTTGGTTATACCTAAAGTTAAACTGAAGGGAGACTATGCATTTGCTGTGCTTGCCTTTTGACTTTGGAACAGCCTCTTTGTTAAAGGAATACCTCACCCATGGTGCATAATTTTTTAGTTAAGTTGATCTACTCTGAGATATGAAACTCTGAGTTGTGGGTTCCAGAACAACTGATTTGAGTTAGTTTGATCAACTCGGAGTAGTTTCACCTGGAGTTAAGCGCGTGCACCACAGCTATTAAAAGACAGCGTCAACGGAGCCCCGATTTGATGAGTCACCATGGCAACGGGGAAGCGTCAGGCTGCGTTTTTCAGCCCAGCTGAATTGGAAATCTTACATTCATACAGCGAGTTTGAACGTGTTTTTAAAAACAAACAAACAAAAAAAAAAAATGCAACGCCGCTGCAGCGGCAAAGGAGAGGGAGACGCCGTGGGAGAACATTGCTGCTCGGGTCAATGCGTAAGTTTAAATGGAGTCCGTTGCAATCACAATAATATTACAGGGGAAAACTGCTTGAATGGTAGCCTATTAATTTATTTCATTTAGGTGCAATCGCACTTGGCAGCAGCTTAAGATGAAATATAAAAACATTGTTCAAATAGGTAATACCTTGGCATAAACATCTATGCGCGGTCTTATAACCATCTCCCGACGAATATTTAATTCTCTGCGCAGTAACACTGCACCTTCATCCACGGGATCGTTGTCGAAAGGACATGCTATGTTTGTGAAAAAATGGAAAACTCCGTTTCACAAACTCATTTCAGGGTTAACAGACTCAGAGTTTTCACTAAACCTGATTTGTGAAATGGACCCCATGAAAGCCAAAAAGCCAGCCTGTCATTTCAAAATATTTATACCTTTCTTATTAAAATATAAAGTGACGGGTCAAAACTCTGTAAATCTGTGTGTATTCACAGAAAAATGTGCAGAATTTACAAAGGACATTGTTAGGGACCAAGCAGAAAGGCAACAACAACAACAACAGCAACAACAACAACAACGACACAGCAGTTGTAAACAAAAGGGTTTTTATTTACCCAGAAATGCAAACTTTGTTTGTTAACCAGAAGTTAACTGAATAAACTGGCCTAATGCAATGGCACATGAGGCAACATATATAGTGGCTTGGCCAAACCAAGCAGCACACAAGGGGTAAACAAAATAAACATCAACTATAACTAAATACAAAGCAAACTAACTAAACCCAATTGCCCCCATGACATTTACAGCACATGGTTCAGCCCAGTCAACTGACTCCAGTATTTAACTGTCCTCAGCTTTCTGCCACACCTTTTGCTCCAAAGGAAGATACCTCCAGCAAGCATGGTAACTCAAAAAAAAAAAAAATGATTCATATAACTTGCTATAAAACAATGAACTATAACTACAATGAAACTAATGTGGTTATTAGAGTGTGAACTGGGGGCAGTATTACCCAAAGACATAAGGTCCCATACTTGCAAAATCACCCATTAAAAACAGAAAAAAACAGCTGATATCAGTGGCACCTGCCTATCTAGCATATTGAGCGTGGTTTTTCAGGTGTGTGTTTTGATAGCCTGCCAGAGCTTTACTTCTTGTAAAAGATTAAAAGATGAGCATAGGCCCTCACTGCTGTGCCAGCTCTTTACAAAATGTTGGTGACAGTCCCACGTAATTTCCAGTGATGATGATACCATGTGATTGGAACACTAACACACACACACATTTTCTGTCTCTTTGATGCAGGGTGTTAATGTTGTATGACAAGACATAAAGAAATGTGACACACTTACAAATACACGCGCACACACACACTCAAACATACACAAGACGATCCTGAGGCACTGTACTTCACTCAAATAGAGCTGAAACATTAACTCTCACTTTTTTGGTGGTCAGATACTGGAGGTAAATTTCCTATTCATTTCGCTCACTTATTCTCCCACTCTTCTTTTCCAAAAATCAGTATTTCATGATTGTTACAGCTTGAATGGTGTGGGCTCCCTACAAGTTGGATCATGACATTACTAATTACAGTTGATTCTGAACCAAAATATGAAAATGAAAAATGAAAGGAAAAAACATTTATCCCTAACCCTCACCCCTGCTGATAGTCTTTTCTCATCCTTAAAAAAATCACAATATATCTGACTTGAAGTCATGCCAGCAATTACAATCGAAAAACTCAATGCTGTTCCTATTACCATGGTAACAGCTCTCTGATTGGCAGAACTTGTTTAAAGAATTGTGGGAAATGTAGTGTTTCTGCATTGGCATGAGATTAAAACTTTATGAATTTAAGAAATTGCTGTAAATAGTAAAATAAAGACTTTGAGTCAGATGATGGAGGATTATTTGATTCAACTAATTTCCGCTGGCCAACACTTAACTTTCTTATTATCTGCTGGTTTATGAAGTCGCTCATTAAAGTTTACAAATTAAAGAAGCATTGAAAAATGCATCATTCTTATAATAATGTCAGTAATACATAAACACAGATTGCAATAAATGCTGACAAGTAATTTAAAGTAAGCACAATATTAATGACAATGCACAAATGAAACATGCCTAGCTCATTCAAGACTCATTCAAGACAAGAGGTACTGAGATAGACACAGGATAAAATAAGTTAAAAATTGCCCACTCTATCATTCAGTCCAGTTGTGGCAGAGGGGATATGTGTGATGTGTGTGTGTGTGTGACTGAATTCAGGAGGAGTTGAACAGTCTTATTGCTGTGGGGACAAAGGATCTCCTGAATCGTTCAGTTCTGCAGTGCAGTGAGAGGAGCTGACTACTGTTTCTGGTGCGGACAGTCACTCATTAGGTTGACTCCACTGACAAACATGTCAAATTAAATATGACTCAGAGGCAGTGGCAATCTCCACCAGCTATAAATCCTAAACATAACCCTCACCTTTCAAACTAGTTCAGGCTACACAGACAAGCTGCTGGGGAAGTAAAAGCCTCTTGTCTCTTGGCGGAGCTCCAGCCGGCTGCCTAGCTAGTTACCGACACAGGCTGCAGGTTATGGAGCTTCTAAATTCTGAAAACATTGGATCAAATTTTCAAATCACCAATAGTCATAAAATTGCCAATATCCAAAATCACTAACTGCTCCTGATGGGCGGCTTAGTACCTTGCATGAGAGCCTCTGCCATCAGTGTGTGAGTTTGAATGTGAGCAGGTGAATGTGAGGCATGTGAACATTGTGAAGTGCTTTGAGTGGTGGATTAGCATGATGAATTTAACTTGACTACAGTGGAAACACACAGTCACATTTAAGTATGTCAGAGGAAAATGAAGACCTCAGAAATATGCCCTATGTCCTCAGAAATATGTCCTTAAGAAAAATGTAGATAAATATCAACAAGCTGACCAAGCTGTGTTATTTGACAACCTGTGAATGACAATGTGTTGTCCTAGCTAATGATAAGTGTACACTGAAAGGTTAACATCTCCTGGCCAATTCCCTATGACAAACACACACACAAAACAACATATATAGAATGTGCTCATATGAAGGATGACTACACTCAAGAAGACATTCATTCATTCATTTTCCAAACCGCTTATCCTTGCAAGGGTCGGAGGGGGGTTGCTGGATCCTATCCCAGTGCCCATTGGGCGGAAGGCAGGGGAAACACCGTGGACAGGTCGCCAGTCCATCGCAGGGCCTCAGGAAGACAGCATTATAAAAATGGTTTTGACAGACGGGGCATCATGCAAGCCAAAATTAGAGCAGATGGCATGAGGTTCAGAAAAAAAAGAATGATGTGATTTCTTGCAATTTGAGATATATGTATATATTCAAAACTTTAAGGGTGGGAGTTTTAAAACTTCATTATGGCAGTTTTAGCAGCTCAGCTCACTGCCATGAGAATCACACAGCTCTTGTATACCCGTAGTAAGTTGTAAGACACTAATGTTATTACAAGTTATGCCCTGCTAGTTAACCAGAAAGCTAAACAAACACACTGAGGCTAACTTTAGCTGCTGATACAAGCCAGCTATTTTGCAAAGCACACCGTCTCAAATGCATTTAAATGTGTAACTAATGGCATTTCATTTTCACACGTTAGAAGTTGGGACTGATGCTGTATGAATCACTAGGGATGAGCGAGTACACCACTATCTGTATCTGTATCTGTTCAACCATCTACATTATCTGTATCTGTACTCGGAGTGACCGGGGTCTAAACCGTAGATGGGTGTGGCTTAAACCAGAAGTGAGTGAGGTTTGACCAGAAATGGGTGGGGCTTAAACCAATATGTTATTTTAAGCCTGAAATTGATACGGGTTGATGAAGTTGCTATATTTATTGTTTATTAGAAAACTATTTACAGGACAGCCTCAAAAGCTTCAGATCAATGTTTTTGATCACAATAGTAAACAAACTATTTACAGAACAAGTTTTTTATAAACAGAACATGAATATTCTTAAGTGCATCAATGAATACAACACATGCAGTAGGCAATTATGACATTTTTTTATGATCAAACACACATACAAAGTTAATCATGATGTCGATTATGGTGTGTGTGTGTGTGTGTGTGTGTGTGTGTGTGTGTGTGGGTGTGTGTGTGTGAGAGAGAGTGAGAGAGAGAGAGAGAGAGAGAGAGAGAGATTAACAAACATGTACACCAAACAAAAAATGGTAAGATATTCACCTCCTTTATTGATTTCAAAAAAGCTTTTGACTCTATCTGGCATGAGGGGCTCTATTACAGACTCCTACATTGTGGTATAGGGGGCAAAATATATGATCTGGTCAAATCAATGTCTTTAGAAAATAGATGTGCTGTTAAAATTTGACACAAACAAACCAAATTCTTCACCCAGAGAGGAGGCATCTGTCAGGGCTGCAGTTTGAGTCCAACTCTGTTCAATATCTATATAAATGAACTTGCTGTTCAGTTGGACCAATGTGCTGCTCCTGGCCTCTCCCTCCTAGATCGAGAGGTGAAGTGCCTGTTCTATGCCGATGACCTTGTCCTACTGTCTCCTACTGAACAAGGACTACAGCAACAGCTGGAAATAGTAGAAAAATACTGTCAGAACTGGGCCCTGGCAGTACATATGAAGAAAACTAACATTATGATTTTTCAAAAACGCCCCAGATGCCAAGAAAATAAACACAAATTCACCATAAATAACCAGATCATCGAACATAGCATGAGCTATACCTGCCTTGGTCTGACCATAACAGCATCAGGAAGTTTCAACATGGCAGTGAATGCACTAAAAGAAAAAGCCCGAAGAGCTCTAAATGCAATTAAAAGAATATTTTATAATTTCCAAATTCCTGTAAAGATCTGGCTTAAAATATTTGACAGTGTCATCCAGCCCATTGCGCTATATGGTAGTGAAGTTTGGGGTCCACTCAGTCATCATAGCTATACCCACTGGGACAAACACCCAACTGAATCATTACACGCAGAAATCTGTAGATACATTTTACTGAGACTCACCTCCCCCCCTCAGATACACTCTGACCAGCCTCACACCAGCACTGCTTCCCAAACACCAATCAGAGTCAAACAAATTATAAGGCAATGTAAAGAAACCTATTTAGAACGTTGGAAAGAAGAAACTAAGAACCAAAGCAGATCAGAATGTTATCTGGCCCTAAAAAGAAAATATGAGCTGGCAGAATATCTCTCCACTGTCAGAGACAGAAAGCAGAGACAGATCCTCACCAAGTACAGGCTCAGTGACCACCAATTGGCAATCGAAAAAGGACAACACAAAAAATCATGGCAACCAAAAGAGAACAGAATATGCGGTCACTGCTCGACAGGTGAGGTGGAGACAAAGATGCACTTCCTCCTAAAATGTGAAAAATTCAAAGACATAAGACACTTATTTTAAGAAATTTAGCTGCAAAATCCCAGAGAGAAACGAGCTCTCAGAACTAATAATACTCCTGGGAGAAGGAGACAGGGCAGATCTTGCTGCCCAGTACGTATCAGCATGCCACAACCTGAGGGACAGTGAGTGACCTAGACACACACATATAAAAATGCTTGTGATTACAAAATATGAATATTGTCAAAATGAAATCCATTTTATTTATTTATTTACTTATATACTTATTAATTACTTATTATTTATATTATTTTATGTTTATCATCACTGTTTGTTACCTGTCTGTCCAAAAATGCTTTGGCAATATTGTGTGTAATACAGTCATGCCAGTAAAGCTTATTGAATTGAATCGAGTCAGTCTATCTATCTATCTATCTATCTATCTATCTATCTATCTATCTATCTATCTATCTATCTATCTATCTATCCTGTGACACTGTGACTCTGCACAGTGTCCGGTATGAGGAAAATTTTCTAACTGACTTTATATCAAAAACCAGCTGGTAAGAGCGAGCAGATGGAAAAAACAAAACAAAACAAAACAAAAAAAACAGAGCGGTGTGTCGGCAGCGCGTCTGTTACCAGCCAAGTTTAGCAGAAACTCTACTGACTGTCAGTGATTACAAACTGAGGGAAGAGCGAGCTGAAAAAAAACCCCTCACCATTACTGAAGAGACACCACGTGAGCTGTCACACTTGAGTGAGTGACAGAGAGGTTGTCACTGAGTACGTTTACATGCACACCATATTCGGGTCAATATTCTAGTTGAGGTAACCTTCCGAATAAGGTGTTTATATGCGCTGCAGCAACTGGAATATTCCGTTTACATTTTACTTGGCATATTCCCGTGTTTCTGCGTATTCCACCCTCTTATTTAATGCAACACTCAACCTGCGGGCGGCAGTAATGTGCCCATAGACGTCTGGTCTGCCGGAAATACAGAAGAAGAAGAAGTCGCTATTTCTGTGTTTTCTCCCATTGATATACTCCATGATATTTAAGTCTTTCATTAGCTGAAGGCAGACTGCAGTCTCCTCCTCACTTATATATCAGGAATAAAATAGAATATAACATAAAATAAATATGTAAAAAATCCAGATACCAAAAATCTGGGGGGTCTGTCATCCTTAAAATCTCTTCTTAAAACACACTTTATAAGCTAGTCTTCCTTTAAGTCTTTTATCCTACCTTCCCATGTTTATTTTTGTTTTTGTTTTATTGTTTTCCTTTTTAATTTCTATTACTGTGTTTTATGATTTATTGGTTGATCTTGGTTTAGTTTTTATTAGTCTTTTTTGGTAAAAAGGGATATTTGTCAGGGGTGAGATTCAAAAAGGTAAGAAAACAGTGTGTAATTAAAACTCAACAGAACATGCCATTTTAGAATATATTCACTTAAGAAAGATGAACCATCCAGAAAAGACAACTATACATTTAAAAAAATGCCAGTCCGCATGTTTGTGCCAATAAGCCCCAAAAAACTGCACACAACAGCAGTAATTTCTACATTAAATGTAGAAATGTGTCTATATAAAGATACAGTCTTAAGTGCAATATGTGTGTATTTCTGTTTCTTAAGTGAGATGCAAGTAGTGTCATTCTAAAACAAAAACATGAAAAACTCAATACTAGAGTAGAGAATGGTGAACCTGGCCTCCAGGTGGATGGTAAAAACAAGCCGACACACCCATGAAAGATGCTGTCAATCCTCTCTTGCTCCAACCATCACACACAGGGTCAGCTTCCTAGCCTCCCTTATGATTTCTTTTCATTTCTGCTTTGCCGTGTCCATCTTAGCCCGAGTTAAGCTATTGACTCTCGCAGCTCCGGGTATTTTGAATTTTGGTTCGAGTATGGCGGCAAACGTTTTGAAGGCAATCGACTCACAAAGTCGTGTAGAAATGCCTCAATCTCAATAAACATATTCACTAATGCTTCCTCTCGCTTGTGGTGTTCTTGCATATTTACTAACCAGAAGTTGTCTGGTCGTCGTTGGAAGCACTGCATTAGTGTTTTCTGTCCTCCTGTTTACACGCTTGTGTCTGGCTGCATCGTGCTGCCTGGCCTGGGTTTAGCTTCTGTTTCGGGGAAAGGAGGCTGGGCGTTCTCCCTTACTTGCTCAAGGTAAGCTAGGTTAGTCTTCTTGTGTGCGCTTTTCAAATGGACTTTTAGCTTCGTGAGATTTTAACCCTTCAGAAGAGTTCCACATATTTTATCATGTTCCACTACATGGCACTTACTCTTGTCTGAGACACAGTCATATTCAAAATAATCCCAAATAGGACTCTGGCGCTTTCTCCCTACTTTCGCCGCCATGCCGTCTGGCGGGTTGCTGCCTGACGTGCTTGCCATCTGCTGGCTAAAACTGGCACTGCTTAAAAAAAAAAATAAAAAAAAGATGGACAGGAGATAGATGTTCTCCCAAAATACTAGGCTTGTGTATGAAATACACTGGCAAAGAGGAAAACTAAGCAAATTTTCTCTATCATTGTAGTTTGTTTTAGTTAGTTTTGTAAACGCACAATACAGTTTCAGTTAGTTGTCATTTTTTGGCAAAGCCTCGTTTTTATTTTTATTTCATTAAAGAAAAATGTTTTTACAGATTTAGTTTTCGTTATTTCGTTAGTTTTCATTAATGATAATAACCTTGGTGCACACTTGGTGGCTTGACCTTTATGTATGCATACTAACTTAGAACTCAATCTCCAGTTGTTGTAATGTGTTGAGTTCACCCCACCATGTTAATGAGTCCAAAACAGAGGTGTAACATTTTGCCCTGTTAAGTACTAAGATCTCATGCGCTTTCATGATTTATATGGACTATATAATTATGCCTTTTGTTTGTTATGCTGCTTTTTGCCACCAATAACTTGTTTAAGGTTTAAGGAAAATGTTTGTAAAAATGTAGATAATCTTTGAGTCAAATATATTTGGGCATAAGAAGCTGTTAGCCCTTTATTCTGTTGGGAAATGTCATAACTTAATTTCGCTCTGTAATTAAGAAGCCTGGTGGGAGGGGCTATTTATTTAAAAAGGGTGAGTGCAGGCCGTGGTGTAGTCAGTCTTGGCTGGGTTACAGAGGAGGTAACATCTGTGGCATTTTCAGTCTGTGTTTTTAACTATATCTGTGTAGAGAGATTGTTATTCAGGGGTTATTCAGGGGGGTTGTGGCATTCTTGAAATCGTAAACAGAGTATTTTATTTCATTTTTGCACTTTTTGTAAATAGTCTCACTGTTTGCACGGTAGGAGACTGGCAAAATAAACCACACTACCATATTCTTCGGCTATGCCTGCATTTGCCCAGTTTTTCTGAGGAGTTTGAAATAGAACCCACTGACACAGAGGCTATATCTCAGTTTAAATCTAGAGAAAAGCATCATATGAAAGTATATCACTTAAGGAATCCACAAACATAATTATAAACATAATAAATAAAAGTATACAAAATCATAAGTATAAAAATAGGCATATCAATAAATTAATAGGTGAAAAACAAGCAATAGGACAGCAATTCGAATTACACAGAAGTCATGCTAAATAAATGTGTGAAACCAGTGATATAACAAGAAAAAGGATACATAAAGGCAAGCGAAAAAAAAATTCATTAGAAAGTATCCAAGAATGTTGCCCTCAGATCATTTATGTTGATATTTTGTTTGTTTCAGTGTGGGCCGATGTAAAGAGGTGGACCATGCTGCCAGGAGCCGCCAGGCCCCCATGTCTCCTTCCGACTTCCTGGACAAACTGATGGGGAGGACATCTGGATATGATGCCAGGATAAGACCCAACTTTAAAGGTATCTGTCTGTCTGTCTCTGTCTGTCCGTCTGGAAGGTTTGCATGCACAGCACCACTTCTGAAAACCTTGTGGACTTACTTCATTTGACTGTATTTGGTTGTTATATTTTAGATGTGAAACACAGGTGAACTAGAAGGAGGCAGGCCTGCTCTGTCACTGTCTCACTTTAGCTTGTACAACTGCATTTCCACACAAACAAAACATAAAACAAAACTTAAGACCAGTGATTCTACCAGTGATTCTGCATGTTTAGCCTAATACCTACTAATTGGATATTCAAATTTATGCTGATCTTTTCCCAAAGGAAGCAGTCCTATTTTAAAACTCCCGTATCACTTTTCGTACCTCTTATCCAGTCATTGATTTCCATTTGTAACACTAAGTAGGGGTTGACAATAAGTGCGACAATATGAGGATGTGAATTAGAGCACAGGGGAATGCTTAAAGGAAACTCAGAGGCGGATATTGTAAATGTAAAAATAGGCCAGCTTTAGTAGTATAGAAAACATATGAACAAGATTTGACACCACAAACACAGACAAAGAAAGTAAGGCAATATCAGATTTGCAGGGTCTCACTTACACCTGGGGTGCACCCTTTTACCTAAATTTTTCATATCACCCTTAAATTTGAGTTCAGTTCTCCAAATTCAAATTCAGTCCAACCACTCATGATAAACACAATATCAAAGTAATTTACAAGTAATTTAAAAGTTTTTCTCAAAAGGAGGTACCCACACCCCTAAGAGGTACATTGCAGTACTGCAGGGGGTACATAAGATTTTTGAAAAATGTTAATTTAAAAAATATCAGTCTTGCATAATTTCTAAAACAGTTAGCTAATACTAACAAAAAATGTAAGCTGATAAAGCATATTTTGGGCTCTAGTTTTGCAGACCGGGTGAGGTGGGGGTGCAGCGCAGCTGCGCTTCACCATCTGGGTGTGGCCAGGTGGATTTTGCAAGTTCGGCACGCCGTGCGCGCTGGTGCAAGTACTCCGCCGTCCCTCCTACCGGCGGAAGGGAGGAGAGAAGGTGTGGAGTGGGTTTGACACAGCCGATTCACTTTAAACCAATCAAATGAGCCCTTGTCCTCGCCTTTAAAATGCGCTGCGCGAAGGCGTAATAAACGTTTACACAA
>OMLB01001767.1:7276-19390 GCA_900302555.1 Myripristis jacobus
TAGTGATTGCAATTTTTGTATGGTTCCCCCAGTTGCAAAAGGAATATCAAGAAAGAAAAGAAATACATTGAGTTACAGTAAGTCATGAGACTTCTTTTGTTTAATCCTTGCCAGGGTAGCACTTGGACACTTCTGATATAAGTATTCTTTCAAACGCAAGATTTATGTACATGTATATACATAAAACTTTGTCATTAAATATCTTGGAAACATTAGCCAATCATCAGTTTTATCATTTGTTTTCCAGTACATTGTATCAAAGTATGTAAGATTTAGCCAATTGTATCTCGGAAGCAGACAATTTCCAAAAATTTGTATACCAGTGTATTACACAATCATGTTATACTTTTGTTTGTTTCAGTACAGTGATATTGATTTGAATGCCCTATTTTCCACGCCCAGTGCATTGCAGTTTTCAAAGTAGGTGGGTAGGTAGAGAGGAACTGAGACTGGTGGTACCATCACAACCCACAGGTGGGGGTGAGGGTGATGCCACAGGAAATGTCACCAAATCTGACAGGATGGAAAAAAAAAAAAATGGGGCGTGTGTTATGACTCTTGTGTGAGCATGAATGTGGTGACATTATTTCATATTAGGATTTTAATTATATGATAACACAGCAAATAGCATGGCAATCCATCCACTACTTTTATGGTGAATCAATTAAAAGGTTTGGCCTGAAGGTGGCGCAAGGGATAAGGTCATAAGGTCAACAGCATGAAAGCTGTGGGGAAGATGAAGTGCTCACTACATTTCTTGGAAACAAGCAGAACAGATTTTGAGATATGCTGCTGATTGTTGAGCCGACACCGCCTGCAAAAATGGATAAGATGGCATTTGAATAGAAATGGAATGGAATTCGGATAGAATTAAGTTAGAGTAAAATCTATTATGCATCAGAAGACCTTCATTGTGCTCAGCTGCTGTAAGCAATGTACAATAAAGATCGATGATTGTATTTGCAAAATATAGTCAATTAAAAAAAAACATTATGCCATTTCTCTTCAAACCCACACTATCAGTTACTTTGCAGAATAAGCGTTTGCATGCAAAACAAAACATATGGTGCATTGTTGTGGTGTAAAGTAGCCAACAGTGTATGGAGAAGTTAGAGCTCCAGCAGTACTTTCAGGTTAATTCTTACAGGTTAATGCATCATAAACTTCATACTCAGAAAAGGAGCCATTCTTCTATGCTTTTCATACTTTACTACATTCTACAGCAGCTTGTATACTTTTACTTGAAGTACATTTTGAATGCAGGACTCCTACATTAATATACAGTACTATAGTGTTTTTATAGTCTTTTTATAGAACTTTTCCATTATGGTATTGCTATCTTTACTTAAGTGAAGGATTTGGCTACTTTTTAAAACAATGACAGTTTAGATTACCTGATAACATAGTTTTTCTATGTCTATACTGAAAATATATTTCCTAAAGAAAACCTAAAGAAACATCTTTAGCATTCCTTTATTGCTGTAAGAACACACAAACATGTTTTGTTTTGACCTGTTCTGAATCTTTATCAGGATGTGCAATGACAAGACTAAGCGCTCCTCTCCCCAGTACACATGGAGAGATGTTGCACATGTCATGCAGAATTACTTTCAACAGCACAGAGCGCACCGTGTGGCAACATTATCTCTCTCTCGACCTAGGATGTATGCACATCAAAGGTGCTTACCAAAATGGTGTCTGTAAAAGGTCAAATGAGCAGACAACCTCAAAGGAAATTTCTGAGGAACTGAACAGCACCGCCCCTTGTGTGAGTGTGTGCATGTCAGCTGTTACTTTCTGTTTGTCACCATGCACCACAGGCAGGCAGCTGCGACAGTGTTTTGGGTAGATTCTCCTGCGTGGGCGGTGGTATAGGTGGCGTCAGTTCTTTTCATACAGGACTGCCTGGTTAAAAAAAAATAAATAAAAATATCTTCTGTCTCTTCTGTTCACTCACCCAGCCCAGAGCACCTAAGGGAAATCCCTGGAACTGATATGACGGGGTTTTTTTGTATTATTATTTTTTATGGAAGTATACACTTCTGGAGAAGAGTGTTGTGTTACTACATGGTTTCACAAGAAGAAGGAAGCTTTAGTCATCATGTGCATTCACAATATGTTGCTGTATTGAGAGAAATGTAAAAAAAAAAAAGTGTGATTTCATAGTATACAGTTCTGGTGGATTCACTGCTCTCTTTCATTATAACAGAGGTACTAAGAACACCTTCCTTTTCTGGTTAATTTGGCAATTTGCATCTGGCTCCATGATTTCACTGCATAAATGGACACCCGGCCTACTTTGCATACAGTTCCGGGGTAGCGGGTGTGTGTGTTTGTGTGTGTGTGGGAGGGGGGCGGGGGTTCACATACAGATACTATGCTATTTGGTCTCCATGGTGATAATAGCCCATGCAGCGTAATGAATGGGGAATGTTAGAGTAAGACTGCTATGTTCAGTTGTTATGTCACTGTATAACCCAGATCCAACGCTAACACAACAAGGACACACCCTGTTCCAAGAAAAGACTCAATGACATAAAGGCACGCATGCATGCACATACAGACACACGCACACACATGCAAACAAATTCGTGGCGTTGTGTAATGGAACAAGATACAGCATCTGTATAAGCAAATTAAGCGTATTTACAGTAATAGGGAACATTGTTCAGCGTGTTTTCAAGCATTAGTATTACAAGGCCGCTTAACATTTTGTCAACAAGAGCAGTTTAGGGCTTCAGCAGAAGTGGGAGCTCATTTTCTCATGAATTTTGACATCATACAGATTTCACACAAGATATACTATATATAACCATGTGAACCTTCAGTACAAACACAAAAGGGACTAAAATTCAATTTACGTTTTCTTTTTTTTCCAGTGTCACATGAAAAGCAGTGGAAAACATTTGATTCCCAGTGGGAGAGAATACATGAAACAGAGAGAGTGGAAACCGTGTGATGCTGAGAACAAAAACATTTCATTTAGAGCTGAAAACTAAATGGCACTTCAAAGCCAAAAAAAAAAAAAAAGGCACAGTAAACAGGCATGGTGATTCGGCTTCTATACTGCAATGCATTTCTTCTCTTCCTCAGGCAGCATCAAGAGTGCCAAACATGAAATGGATCACAGTGTTGTAGCCACATCACCAAGTATTAATATTAACAAATAAAATGTTTTTGTTTTGAGAATCACACGGTTTCCACGTTCAGTATTTCATGTTTTGTTTTGTTTTTTAAGTCAACAAGTGCCATTTGATGTGTTTTGGAAAACACACCCAACTGCACGTGCTCTGACATGACAAAAAAACATCCCTAGCAGCATTTTTACATGTCTGCAGTGTACTTTGAATGTATTATGAGCCAATTATGGTGAGCAGGTTTGAAGTGTGACCCACCCAAACAATATGATTAGGAAGTGAGTCAGAGCACACTTGGTCCACAGCAGCAACACTGTTAAAGATCTTTCCACGAATGGATGTTTGGCATATTCACTTTAACTCACGCAAGCTCGGTCTAGCTGTATTTCTGTGGTATTATATTGCTGATTTCACGTGTTTGTGCAGCTTATGGTTGCCCATTGTGTATGGATGACCTCAGTTTTTCATTGCTGCAACCTGTTCAAGTAAAGGCTGTGTTTGCTCAAAGCGTTCAGGTGCTTAGTGTAATAATCTTTCAAAACAAAACCAGTTTGCACTCGGCCTAACAACGGTTACCTTCACCCCGGGCTGTGTGTTGCAGGAAAGGCTCCGATGGTGTTTCCCGGTGATGCAGGAGAACTGGTCGGGTTTTCTCTGCAGAAGACAGTGTTTACATTCATCTGGCTGAGAAGCACAATCACATTTTCTTTCTGGGAATACAGAAAAAGGAGGAGGGGTCTGAAAGCCTTGCTTAATACAGCAGGCATGTTGTGTTTTTTGTTGAGCAAAGTCAAAGTAACTGCAAAAGCCAGAGGGACTTGAATGAATGAACTGAATGAATAACCTTTACTTCACTTAAAAATGTCTTCATTACAAAACCAAGTGGAACACGGTTTTCTGCATCTCACGTGCACAAGTATAATCCAGACATTGTAGCCTTTGTATTTCCTCAGTGGGTTGAAAATGACTTTTTCACCTGTGGCATGATTTGGCAAGCTCAGTGTGTGGGCGCAGCCACAAGCACAATAGAGTTGTGCCTCTTTTGTGACTCAATGTAGCATTTCCATGTTAAACCCATTCTTAACCAATGGCTTTTGTGTACCAAGCAATTTCAGAATACTAACGAAATCTAAATATTGCGCAATGGTCTCACTGTACCTGTATTGCTGGTTTCCAGTGAAATTGTACATAGTACCACAGCAAATAAAGCAAGCACAGCTTTTTGATGACACATAGCATTTTTTACATGATCCTAGCCGCAACCAGAGGCTTCTGTATAACTATTAAGCACCAAGTACAATGGAAATTAAACAGCAACAACAACAACAACAAAAATAGAATTCCAAGTAGTCAAGGCTGGCTTATGGGATTCAAAACCCTCTGGTAAAGTGCAAAAAAGGATATTCAGATACACCACACTCATAAATGTGAACATAAAATAGTGTCTGAAAGTACCAGAGCTATCCAGCAGCAACCATAGTCACCGAGGGAACCTATAATCTAAGCTTTATGAATGTGAAGTAGCATGAGGCACAGTGGGAAGAAACATAAAATGTGGACCACAAAATATTAGTGTAGGAAGTATTATTGCACTTTTTTTCCTTTCTTAAAATACAGTCGTAGTGTTCTGTTCTCGATACATATACTTCCTGTGTGTATCGCTTCCAAGAAATCTTATTATAATATGATAAGTTTAAGAAAGCTAAGGTCATTTTGAGGACGCCGTGTGCTTACTGCCAAAAGTTTAACTCATAAACAATCCCCCCTCCTCAGTGGTAATGTCACATAGTCAAGGCCTCTCACATTCTGGCTCTAATCTTGCCTCATCTGTTTTTATCTCACAACGCCTCTGCCTGGAAAGCCACGGTGAGGGAAAGAATCACAGAATTTCAAGAATGGTCTTTACAGAGCACTGTCCAAGTCACGGTGGGACGGTTACACGGTCATAAGCAAACTGTGAAAGTGTGTGTGCAGATTTACAATATCTTAGCCAGGCAGCGGAGCTGAGAGCAGGGAGTGGAGTATTAACAGTAAATCTGCAGGCCTGGAGGAGGAACAGGAGGAGCATGCCCGTAGAAGAGTCTGGGAGGGTGGGACTTGCGGGCCGAGATGACTCACTGATTCTCCCTGTTGGCTCAGACATCTGGCATCTGGAGCTCATTGACTACCACTCCATGGCAACCAGCAGTTGTGGAATTGTAAACAGACTGAGCAACTGGAAAGCCAACTTGAAATTAGGCTTTTGCTGTTTCCCCACTACGCGTTCAAGCACTCCAACAGCCCTGTCAGCTTATATAGACATGCTGGGTTTAAAGGGAGGGAGGTACAACAACTTGGAGTGGGCAGTCTGACGTGCTTGGTGTGGCACAGGCTTTGTTAGTGATAGCGACGGCCCCTTGTACAGGAGTGTGTGTGTGAGGTGCAACCGTTCAGAAGAGACAGTGAGGATGTGATTTTCACAAGTTTCTTGCACCGGTGTAAATTGATGGATGTTTACAGGTTTTCATCAGTGAACTGTACATTCAAAACTGCACCAGCCATTCACAAAACAGTGAAATGATCACATTTTGACAGATAAACCTATTTTGGGTGGGGTGAGGGGGGTAGGAAACTAAAACACGAAATTTCTCATTTACTGTCATCAGTAGGAGTTGAAAAATCAACCTGAAGAGGCTCTGGGGTCATTTCCTGTCAGTTATTTTTAGTCAGTTTGCTGGGGATTCAAAGATTCAAAGATACTGCCACACAGATGGGGTGATCCAATCACAGACCACAACCTCCGTTTTTATTACTCCTCCTGCTTTATTGACTCTTCAGTTGCATCTATTATCCTCCTCTAGCCTCAACTAACTTAGGGAGTGACAGTAACTGTTAGCACTGTTACCTTATTAGCACAGCACACTGCTTCTGTGCTCTCCCTGGGTAGAAATCCACCATTTTACCAAAGGATTATTTTGCCAATCTAACATTATATTAGAAGAGGCGAGGGCCACCAAAGCACTTCTATCTGCTGGATGGACTTTCTACCTCAATTCTGCTGCTACAATCCACCCAAGTGTTCGTTTTCAGCATCAGTCTGCCGAGTTATTGGTCCTTCCCTTGTAACAATGGCAGGATAAATGTTTTTAAAGCTGCTACTTGTAGAAAATTTTAATTTAAATGATTTTTTTTTTGCACTGTTAACCATGAGACTACCTTAGCTACCTCACTTGCACAAACACAAGGCATCCCTAGTGTTATTGTTTTACAGTGTTAGATCATGAACTAGTTGATAAGTGTGGGAAACTGAGAGAGAGAATATTTTTGCAGCTCACTGTAGACATAGTTATAATTTATATAACAAGCTAATTGCTGCTACTGCTGTAAAATTATAACTTAATGGTTTCACGATTCACTGGCCGTGCTGTGTCAAACCATTAAGGCCTCTACATACAGTGTGTTTACCTCAGCATATCGTTCTCATATTAATTTTGACAACATAGTGGAAACTTGAGGCCCTCATGGTAAAGATGTGTATTTTCTGTGGGTTTACTGCAGTGTGTTGCGGGGTGCGCTACATACAGGGCTGATTTAGAGGAGCAGCCTCAACCGAAAGAGGAATAAGACTACCTCACTATACTTGTTTGTACCGTGGAAGTACAGTAATTGTATTATTGCTGCATTCATGAGAAGTGGGAACTGGGACGTTTTTGACTTGGAAATTACTACTTCCCACGTCAGTGTGTTCAAGTGGTTGAGAGTGGAACAAAATGGACACCCTGTTGATATCAACACAGGAACTGACATTAAATATGACATTTTCATAAATCACCAACGGCAAAGTTAGGCTGTACGAAATGGAAACAGAATCCAGGGCAGGCTGACTTGCCATGTAATTTTATCATTACCTTACAGAACGCCTGAACTTTCCAAATATCAGTGTCCTGTTGTATTTTTTTTTATCTGATGCATGTCTAAAATGTGTTGTTCTTTACTGCTCTCACTGTTCACTGCAAACGCCTCTGTACTTATTGAGGTTACGCGCTTTCGCAAAACTACATTTCAGATAAATGTGAGTTCTGACAAAACAGGAGTTTCCAGATAGGAATTAAGAGTTTCCAGGTGTACCGAATCAACTTGCACTGTACTTGAAGCTGAAGTGTAGTGCTGGAACAATCAGGACTATCCCATGATTCATTGTTGTTTTGTCAAGGACAGTTCCACAAAACAGGCTTACTAGGCCGCACAGCTGTGCTCTGCTAGGTTATCTGGTTCTCATAGCAGCTACTTCAGTGCAGTTGAGATTAAAATGTGTGCCAGCAAAAACTGCTTTTGTCACATATAGATGAGAAACTACATTTTGTGTTTGCAGGCATTGAGCCACTTCATAAATTTCAAATGTGATATGCCAAAAAACTGCTTTGGTAGCTCAAAAGTAATAACTGAACAGCTGTTTGTTACACATATATAAATTACTCTATACAGGTGCAAAGTGATTTACCTTTTGTAATGGGCTGTTTCTGTTACCCTTAATTTACTGTTTACTGTTTGCTTCAGCAGGTTTTCAGCATTTGTTACAGTCTTATGTCCTTGTCAAAGGTCAAGGTGCTGCAACAAAAGCTGTGCTCCATTGTTCTCCATTGGCTATGTGGCATTAACAATGTCAGAGGAAGAGGAAAGAGAGCATGGATGAGTGGGTTGCTGTGGAAGTATTTCCCTACGCTCAGTTGCCCGCTTTATATTAAATGACCTAGGATCACTGAGTATGGTGAAAAATAACTTGTTCAGCCTGCTCACAAAAGTTTATTGCTGTTCCATTATTCAGTTTGCATCATAACAATTTCACATCACCTCCTCTGTGTATGTTTGTTTGGGGGTGGTGCTCTCTTTCAACAACTGTCAACAACTGTCAAAAGTTATTACCACTAAACCAAGGATCAGACTACACAATGTTCTATCACCATGGTCACCATGTCAGATTCGGCATTCACAGTGACATAAATTCTTGCCATGCCACAAAGTGACCACAACCAATTTCTCCATTGGCACTATTGGCCATGCCGAGTTGAACCATGTGTTTCCGTTAGAGTTGTGTGCATGACTTGCATCTGAGATGGACCGTGTCCGGAGTTGGTCCAAAGCCCACCAGAGCCCCCTCCAAGAGGCTTGTGATGATGTCAGATGGGTTTTATCTGACTTTGTCTGATGGGCTTCGAATGATAGCTTCCTCTCCAAGGTCCATTTCATCCTGTCTCAGTTTTTCAAGCAATAAGCAGTTGAGCAGCTGAGCCAAGCAGAATCGTAACAGCCTGCAAATCCATGATGATAAGTACCTGGCTACCAACCACTGCTGCACAGTACAATAGTAAACAGAGGGTCATGTGTTGATGGTAACCCTAGATTTGCAAAACTCTCGCACATGATTCATCACAGTAGCACTTGGCTCTACCCAAACCGTAACTTTAACCGAATCCTAACCACACTCAGTTTGAAACTAGAAAACAGTGTTACCATCTTGACAGGACCTGGTGGGAGCTGCTTTTAAACATCATCATCTCCAGACAAGCCCATCATCAGCTAAAGACACATGGGGTCATCATGGGGTCAAGATATTAACTATCAGACAGGCAAGCGATGAATTACACCTAAAAGGTACCGATCTTCAGACTTGCTTGTTATTTATCTCCTAGTCAGATATATTGGAGGTTTCAGAAAAATACAAGATTCCTAGTTGTAATTAGGACTGGTACATTAATGTGAATGCTATGTATAAGTCAGAAGTTGGCACTTACAGTATCAACCATATGAAGTGAATGTGAGACTCATGGGGTCATCAGGTCATCAAAGTCTAAACTCTACTGTCAGTAACTTTATACTAATTAGCCGATTAGGCAAGATAGGTGCATAGGTTTGCATTTTACCACACTGCAAATGGACTTCAAACTGGGAGAACTCCTGGTCGTGTTCCCTCTGGTCCTCTGAGGTCTGTCACTGTCCTTCACTGTTGTTGCCTTCTCCATCAAAAGGCATCTTTTAGTGTTTTACTGAGAAGAGCACAGCTGTGGCAAGTGGTGTTTTTTGGCTGCCAGTTAAAGCAGCTTCACATTCAGCTTCACACTATTGATTCACAGAGAGGTCCCCTATCTGTTTTGGTTGACGTGGTATTCAAGTCACATTGGAAGACGTGGAAGATCTGTCCGAGCCTGAGAGCATAGTAACGGAGTCCGACCTAAACCCGAGAGGCATTCTTGTTTTTGTGTCCGAGCCCAACCCTAGCCTGAAATTTTCTACTTATACATTTACCACCTGAGATACCCAGTATCATTTGTTGAGCATTGTGACGTTGTTACGTTTCCCCCAGAATGCAAAACCTGAAGGACAGGGGTCGCAGTTTGGGAAAACTAACAAATACTGCACAAATTTTTAACAAACCAAAACACAATGGGCCTTTTGGGTTCTAAAAAGTGGCATGGGATAGAATTCCCCACAGCCACCCACTAATTCTATCTAAATGATAGTCAAACTAAAGGTTTTTTGAGACCCAAAACTAAAGTGGGAGTCACTAGAGAGAGGGGAAAAAAGAAAACTTCGCAGAAACACAAAACTGAACTTCCATCACACACACAGACTCAGATTACAACTAAAAACAAAAACAAAAAAAATTCACAGAAAGCCAACTAATGGTGTTGACTCTCTGGAGACACACAGGCCAACTAAGCAGGCAAAACTCACTCCCTTATATATCCTCCCAGCCAGGCTGATTAGCAGCTGACCTGACCATAACAACATAAACCCCAGCACTGCACAGGAAGTTGCCAAGAACAGAGAGCAGGTCCATGATTTTTCACTGAAACATCACCTATGCAACCAAACCTTACCCGAACCTGAGTGTTATTTCTAAATATTTGTCCGAACCCGGCTCGACCCATTGGGACCTGTCGGGACCCGTCGGGACCCATCAGGACCCGCCATTGGATATCCACACTCTAGTTTGGACCAACAATGTCTGTTCACTACAACTTCTGGAAGTGTTCATAGCAGCTTTAAGAAAATATTTCTCCGCACAGTTCAGTCTCATCTGGCCTAAGATGGCTGACAAAACAGTGGGTGAGTGTAAGTGACAGTTATTCTTTTATGTAACTTTAAATACAAGAACTGCTTTAAGAGAAAAAAAAATGAAATAACAGTAAAAGAAAATTGTATTCATATGAATTATTATCTAAATTTAGTGAAATTAGCATTGGCTTAGCAGATTATTCTGTCTGAAACAAAAAAAGTGCTATATATGGCAGTGTAATCTCTAAACTATTTCAGAATATGAGTATTATTCTTTGTTTGGGCAAGCACTTAAACACCCTTTCTGCCTTATGTCAGTGGAACATGCTTATCTGCTTCCATCTCTGTCTGTTCAGTGTTTTGTGTTAGCCGTGGTGTGATTGAGTGAAGCAGAAAGGGAACATACTTACACTGAAACCTGATGTAGGTGATTTCAGATTTTTGCCTTTAGACACAGTTAGCTTGTTGAGGGGGTGGAGAGTTTGGCAGAACGTAATGCTCTGATGACAAATTTTATGGTTTTGTAACCACTGAAGTGACTCCCCTGCCCTCTGTAGTTCTCTAGAATCACATGACCCAGTACCAGAGAATTTCTCCTGAGCAACACATGAAGCCAGCATGCTTTTAATAGTCCCAGACTCTCAAAGAGAGGTCACACTGGTTTCACTTGTCAAGCCTCTCTAGCAAGACTGAAACTAGTGAAAACCATTTGTCTGACTTACAGTTTTCAAAGCGTCATCTTATGATTTTCTGTTTATAATTGTGTGACATCTGTCTTATGCACAAACGTATTTTGCTGAAAGATATCACTCACCCACTCAGATCAGACACCTCATGGTTAAAGGTCACTAACATAACTCATTTGAAAGACTGATGTTATTCTACTCATGTTATGACACTGATTAGAGTTTACAGTAGCATACATAATCTTGAGAAAATAGCTTGTGTCAAAAGTGCTGAATCCCTAACAGATGTTGGAAACCACTCAGAATGAATTGAGAATGAATGATTCATTGAAATAGTTTTTCATCCTTTAACATTTTTTTTTTCATTGTCCTTTAACCAATTGTCTAAGCTATGTTGTGTTGTTCCCATCTGTATGTGTGACAAATTTCTCCCAGGGGACAGTAAAGTACGCCTTGATCTCTACCTTTTAATTAGTAACATACATACTCATTTTACAATTCACAAGTAATTCCACAAGACAGCTTCATTCTTTCAATAGGACCTACAGTACACAAAACTTTCCTAAGACAGCAACACCCAAAGCATTTCCTTGAATTTTTCCTATCTCTCTAACTCATCTAACAGCCCTGCCTTTCTTGATGTGCACATCTGCATTTTGCAGTTTCTCAGTATTGTCCCCTACACAAACTCATGTAACAACCTCAGAACCACAACATACACTCACCTAAAGGATTATTAGGAACACCATACTCATACCGTGTTTGACCCCCTTTCGCCTTCAGAACTGCCTTAATTCTTTGTGGCATTGATTCAACAAGGTGCTGGAAGCATTCTTTAGAAATGTTGGCCCATATTGATGGGATAGCATCTTGCAGTTGATGGAGATTTGTGGGATGCACATCCAGGGCACGAAGCTCCTGTTCCACCACATCCCAAAGATGTTCTATTGGGTTGAGATCTGGTGACTGTGGGGGCCATTTTAGTACCGTGAACTCATTGTCATGTTCAAGAAGCCAGTTTGAAATGATTTGAGCTTTGTGACATGGTGCATTATCCTGCTGGAAGTAGCCATCAGAGGATGGGTAAATGGTGGTCATAAAGGGATGGACATGGTCAGAAACAATGCTCAGGTAGGCTGTGGCATTTAAACAATGCCCAATTGGTACTAAGGGGCCTAAAGTGTGCCAAGAAAACATCCCCCACACCATTCCACCACCACCACCAGCCTGCACTGTGGTAACAAGGCATGACGGAT
>OMLB01001768.1:3577-14107 GCA_900302555.1 Myripristis jacobus
TGCACACTGAGAGTGTGTGTGTATGTGTGAGTGCATGTGTGTGTGTGTGTGTGTGTGTGTATATGTATGCAATACATATATATTTTAATCTCAATTCAGAACCTTTTTTTCAGGTGTCAAAGAAAAACTGTAGATCAGCTGTTGTATTTGTCCAAATATGAAGTTTACGCCATTTTTGTCTGTTTTTTGTTGTTTTCTTTTTTTAACATAAATACCTTATTTGTTATGTTTTGTCCTGCGTAAATTCATATTCAAACTATTTTCTTATGCTGAGCAAGAGTATGCCCTTAATTTTTTTTTTTTTTTGGGTTCACAGCCTTTGAAGCTTGAATCCACACGACTCAGTTTTGTTTAAAGGAGATCACAGACACACAAAAAAAACAACAACACACAACTTCTGCTTCACCGGGGCTGAAGCGGAGACACATGATGTCATTTATTATGCTGATGTATTTATTTATTTTTATGTTCAAATGAATGTTTGGCTCTGTAAACATTTAGACGATGGGAAACAACAACTGAATAACCTTATGCATATTTGGAAGGCAGTTGTACAAATATCGGTCAAATATTTGCATGCCTTTTGAACACTAGCACTTTAGTGCATGTACATACAAGCGCTAGTCATTTGTGATCACGCAGCTCTGCTGTAAGAAAAAAAAAATCATCGTGAGGGTACTCTTAAGCTGTTGTTTTGTTGTCACATGATTTGCATTGACTAAAATAAGAACACTTTTTAAGTAAATTATTGTACCTACCAAGCTGTCTTTGTACAGTTGTTACTATGGGGTATGAATTACTTTTTCTCTTGGGAAGAAAAAGGGATTGTGGAAAAAAAAATATGAATGTTTTAAATGAAAAGTCTATGTCAAAAGTCTAACGATCTATAGTCTCTGTTAAATTGGTAATAAAGATGAATGTGTATTTACAAGACTTGGTCCCGTACGTGTTGTGCCGCCGCTCGGTGGTGAGAGTTGGTCTTTGCGGGTGAGCTTTGGAAGCACAATGCAAGCGCTCTCGCCACGATTTGAACACAAAGCTCATGTCAGATTAATGTACATGTTCCCTCATTAGACCTCAATTTGTGTTCTTAACCAGAGAGTGATCCTAAACTGTGTGTATGTTTACGTGTAGCGTGCGCGTGGATGAGTGTGTGTGTGGATTACAGCGCGGGCCGCAGGATTACAGTGGGTCAGGGGGGACAGACACAGGGAATATGAATAAGAAGATTGTGTCCTCTCAGAAGTCAAATCCCCTTGCATCATGGCCATACATGTGCTGGTCATGCTACATAAAGACCAGCAGTACAACATTTCCCTCCATTATCTTATTTTAGGGGGGGAAAAAAATCCCCCAAATCCTGTATGCTTGAGGCACAACAGTGTCGATCTTGGATTTTCAGTTCACCGCCGTGGAAAAATGTTGATGTAAGAATTAAATCCTCTCACTTAAGAGCATTGCCTTTTCGAGGAGAACTTCATGTGTTATTGGCCACTAAAGGAGACAGAGCGAGCTGGGACAGAGAGGGTGATAAAGAGGTAAAGAGAGAGAGAGAGAGAGAGAGCTGCAGGGCCTACCTTTCTCAGCATCATAAGCATGAATAATTAATCCAGGCCCAGCTGCACACCAGTAGCCGCTGATGGCACTGAGCAGGTCAGCGGAGGGAAGGAGGAGATGCTGGCTTTTACGTGCATTGCCCTGAGAGCCCGGAGAGGAACCAAGTGCTGAATAATTTACACTGACAGACACACACACACACACACACACACACACAGCCCTCTGCTCTCTAAACAGCCCTCTGTTTTCATATCACTGATTTGATGTCAGTCGCAGCAAGAGGAGGGTGTGACTTCCAAAAGGGGGTAAAATACTGTATGTCCCCCTGGCAAATTTACAGCGGGACAAATCCTACCTGCCGGATAAATAAAGGTGCAAAGTTAAAGTTAAATCTTGCAGGTTGTTGTTGTCTCTAACCTGATGAGATAAAACGGTTTGCAGCACTGCTTTCGTCACAGCGGCATCCATCAGATTTGGTGGAACGGTTGGTCACGTGCCAAGCGACAAGTGCCCAACTTTTTGAGGGGGTGTGGTAGGGGGGGCGTGGCACGTCACAAAAAAGCTCATAACTTCTGAATGAATTCATGTGTCATCACAAAACGGCAGTCAAAAAGGGGCGTGGCCTACCAGAAAAATGTCACAAAACCTCCACATGGATAATGCAACACCGAAAAAAAACTGGCTGCGAGGTTTGTCCTGGTCACGCCCACTTTCGTTTTTTGCAGTTTCTCCAGAGGAGGTCTAGTGAGGTGGTTTTACACACGGCCACGCTGCTTCCGCTATCGATTATAGATTCTTGACCAGAGGAATTAACCCGACTGACTTTGTGTTACTGCTGATCAAAGCTGGTGTTTCATCACTTCCTGTGAGCCAGAGGATCCTTCCAGGAGAGATTTACCGGACACCAGAATCATTATTGTATCATGGCCATAGTCAGTGGAGAGGAGTGAAAGTGATGTTTAAAATATATGAAAATGTCACAAATTATTACTTTAACACAAATGGTCAGACGATTTTTTTGTTTTAAAAAGGGGTCCTAACCTACGACCCCATTCATTCCAATTACAATAACACTGACACTGTCATTACCTCCTCTTCATGACACATTATGCCTCTGTGTGAAAAACACATACAGGAATGTCAAAGTATTTCAAGAGTGTAAAATGTAAAATTAATTTCAAACAAAACTGTTCAATTTATTCATTCTACAAAGTTACATCCCATTTTATAAAGTCTGTCTGCTTGTAATAATCTAATAAGTCTAATAAGATTCAATTAAATGATAAGACATCCAAACACATGAGGCAGGGCCACTGGATGTTTTCAGGACATTGACAAATAATGGCTGATCTGCAATATCCACACGAATTACACTAATTTTAGCTTGACTTTTACATTTAAAAAAAATCACTCCAGGCCCATTGACAGGCTCAACAGGGTTATTTTGTAGGAGGTTATTACTGTCCTACATCATCTTTACTGCTCTGATCGGGTGGAGGCCAAACATGAAATCCAAATGTGGCGCCTCATCAATAAACCAAACCCACCGGATGCACAAGGTCAAATGTCGCTGGTGGAAAAAGACGCTGATTGAATATTCCCTATGAAGCTGTGGCAAAAATTAGGTAGACAAAGAGATCAGGAGGGATTTTCCGGTACTTAGGATATGATTATATATGTCTGATTTATTTCAGCAATGACAGAGCTAAGTGTGTCAGTGAGGCTCGGTTAGACTTTGTGTCCTGACGTTTGACTCTGATTGAGATAGATGGAGAGAGCCACATCCTCCTCCCCGGCCGCGATGAATAATGCAGCGCGACTGTCTGGCCGTCTCTGTTCAGATGTTTTCGAGCTGTTGCCACGAGGATTTCCCAAATATTTGTGGGACTGACTAAACAGATCAGACAGGCTTCTTAGTTTCCTCTTTTCCCTTGTTTCGTGAAGGTTGCAAAAACCCGCTCCAGGTCACGGCACGGAAAGGCAGACGTGTGTCTTTTTTTGTTGTAGCAGAGTATGGATTTGTTCACGTTCAAAGCTGCGCCAGACGTTTATATGTAAAAAAAATAATAATAAAATACACGTAGAAAGTACAGAAATCGAAATATGAACCTCCATCTTGTGCTTTTATAGATTCTAGTTGGAGTATTCTCACCTTTGGCTTTCTTTCTGTTGCTATTGAGATAACATATTAACAAGGACTGTATGTTTTATGGATTGCTACAGGCTTTTATTGTTGTTTTTGTGATTTTATGTATTTAGACTATCCTTATTTTTGGTTTTCTTTCCAGTTTAACTCACATTTTAGACTGGCCACTGCCTAGTTTGCCGTTGGCCTTTCCTTGCTGTCACCCCTAATGGAAATTACGTTGAGGTTTTATTGTGTTATCCCTGACAAACAAGTTTAAGACATGTAAATATCTTGCTCATATTATAATATAATATAATAAACTCAACAATAAGGGGTGATGTTCAGCCAGCTGGTCATTATCACAAACTAAACCCCAACAGGAAGAGCCGGACGCTGACCTGAGATGATCTTGTATCACCCACCCAGCCTGCTCATGTTACATTACACCTGCATTACTATGCAAGTCCACAGGACCGTCGTGTCTTCATATGCACTCTTCATGCGTTACCCGGTGATTGGTGTATGGAAACAAGTCTCCACTGCCATGAATCAAAAGCTTCACGTTTCCCAAATTACAGCTGATATCTGTTGTTGTTGATATCAGCCGTCACTCTCCAGAAACATCAGTCGTATTTCACGCAGCCATAAATCGAGAGAAAGCGGCACTCACCTGTGATTCCTTTTTCTTTTTTTTCCCAGCATTGCCTCCCCAAACAGCCACTAAGAAGAGAAGGAAAGATCTGAGGACAATGCAGCTTATTGACCTCATGTGGCGTGATGTGAATAATGAAGTCCCTCACACTCTCAAAAATTCAAACGGTAACTTCTGGCTGCTACTTGGGAGTGCCAAAGTGCAGAAACATCTAGTGTAATGGCCAACCTGCTAAATTATATCAGGCATATATAGGCACTGCATTTGTAAAAAAAAAAAGAAAAAAAAAAAAGAGACAAAACACGGAATAAACAAACTTAAAGAGTAATTTGACTGATAGCATTCTTCATCTTTTCAGTTTTTTTCTGTAGATCTCACAATAATATCGTTATCGCAAATTCTTTTGACGATGATAATTGTGTAGTGAAATTTTGGTAGCCTATATTGCAATTCGTGACAGTCCTTTTCTAGTGCAAATTGAACTTTTATATACACTAAAGCAGGGCTGCACTGCTTTGTTCTCAGTTCAGCCACCATAAAAAGATACCTTTCCTCAAATCTTGAGACTTAGAAATACCAAGAAAGCATGCTCCCCCATTAATGAATCGTTGCTTTCAGTCATAATTTCAGTTTCTTGAATTGAAAGTGTATCGTTGTAGAGACACTTAAAAGACTCGAAGACACGGATGGAGCCACCTTTTAATTAATTCAGCTGCACATCATTCTCCGTCCGTGTCTTTTCTGCTAAGAGAATTAACCGTTCTGAAGGCTCCACGCTGCCTTGTTCGCCATGCAATCTGTCAAAATTGGCCCCCAAATTGCACTCGCCAGCAGCTGTGAGCAACGGCCTTGGACAGACAATGGGCAGCACAACAGGCCTGGCTGTGCGATTAGCTGAGAGGTTGTCATGCCAACGACACAAAAAGCCCTCTGCTCGGCGCAGGCAAAGGTTTGGGCCCCAAGGAGATTTCCTATTGAGTGAAAGCTTTGCCTGGAGGCCCGTCACTTGTCCTCGCTTTCGGTTATGTCATTATTCATGAAAAAAAAAAAGGGCCTGTCCTCCAAGGCTCCCGTAGAGGCCTTCACTGCAAAGCGGAGGCCGACACCAGAGTGTCAAAGCTGGGGGGAACATCGCGGCGGAGGCAAGGTGTCAAGGTTTTTGGATTTCCACTTCACGAGAAAAACACCATTGTACAAGAAAACAGACAAATCCATTGTGCCGAAGAGCAGGACGCCTGTTTGAACCCTGAGCTGAACCGTTGTCGGCTCAAACAAAACATTCCCACTGGTGTCAGAAATGTGAGTTCAGCAAATGAAACATTTATAGAAAATCTGCAACTAGACAAAAATGATAGCATAAGGATAGGGCATAATACACTGAGTAGCTTTACGGATGATCGAAAAATGTCAGCTCTTACAATGTAAACACCACTGCACATACCACTTACTTAAAAAAGCTAAAACTATGTGTGGAGTAGAGCTTTGATTACTGCCTGAACTTTTGGCCTTGTTGACTTATCGCACGTGTGAAACGTTGATGTCAAAGCCCCCACTTCAGTGGCACATGACAAATTTACATTTCAAGTTCGGCGATGCCATCTGTCAGACTTTCTAAAGGCAAAAAACAAAAACACAGTAGTCATTTGAAGCCTCCTTGTCTTGTCTTTTGTCTGCATAATTTGCTCTGGACGCGCCGAGCGTTCTTCATGGTGCACTGCACACTCTCACACACACACCTTGCGTACACACACATACACACACACACATCTCTCTGACATTTTGGGCCCCTCCCTTTTGCTAGATTGGTGTCTATAATGGAGAAAACCTTGGGGTCCCAGAGCAGCTGAAGCAGTGTGGATGAAAACAGCATTCTCATTCTCTCTCTCTCCCTCTTTCTCTCTCTCTTTCTCCCTCTCTCGCTCTCTCTCTCTGAGCCTGTCTGATACGGCATAAAAAAACAATGGCCAAGGATTTGGGGCCCGTAATCCTCCAGGGGGCTCGCAGGAGGTTGGAGACAGACTGGGATGCTTTACACACAATAATGCCGCTGCGCTTTCTCCTTCCACCGGATTTCACAGAGCAGAATGCAAAAATTCCACATTGCAAATGTTAAAGTCTAGCACAGGTGTAAGATCTGGCTTTGCCACGTTAAACTGTGAAGCAGAGGACGAATTTGGTGGAAAACAAAAGGTGTCTTCTATTCTACACTTTTCTAGAATGTGCTGCAACGTTGTGCCATTGTGTGTGCGTGCATTACAAAGCACACACACTAACACACATACAGTAGAGCATTTGACCATTTTCACACCAAAAACACCAGAAGGTTATCTCAGTGTTTTGGTCTTGGCAGGAGGGAAAATCCTCTGCAACAGCACCGGGGCACTAAACCTCTCCACGGAAATCCAAGATAATCCTACGACTACAACTGCTGCCACCACAACTTGTACTACTGCTAGTACTACTACAGATAATAGCAGTAGTATCAATAGCATGTTAGTCATATTAATCCATTCATTCAACGTTGCATTAGAAGCAATTCAGATTAAAGATCACCTCAAATGTGGACAGCACCGACTGGCTACTATCTTATTTTTACATAAATAAGAGGCCAGTATCGCCCTTATATATTGGTCTAACACACACACACACACACAAATACACACACCGGTTTGTAACTGAATCGAGGAGATTGAATGTCACAAGTTCTGACTTTTAAGGCTTGGTGGCTGAAATGAGGACCTCCTCCCTGCTGACAGGACAGTCCTTGGCCTGACAAAGTGACAGTCAGCTGAACGGCGACAAGCACCGGCACACCGGCCTCCCAACGACAGACGCAGCACACAGGCTACTGGCATTATAGCCCGCCATGAATTATGAATGAATTGCCCCTCCATCATAAAGATGTGGCTTTATGTGCAAGCTCTCGCCTGTCACGTGTGAAGTTATGGATGTGGTGGGAAGTGCCTGGTGAGACGGTGGATACTGTACTGGCCGTCCCTGTTGTTGTGCTTTGTATGGCTCTAATGTGAAACGTGTGTGCGCTTGAGGCACTTTAGGGCACTTTGGATTAAAAAAACATCAAATTATGTGACACACTGTGAAAAATAATCTAATTGTTGCTGCTCTAACTGGTCCATCCTTCAGTTCACCTTCCTTTGAACCCCTGCTATAGAGGTCTATAGTGAGTTTTTTACCCCATTCAGGTGCACTGAGTGTTTCCCAGTAGTGTGTTTGTGTGATTAGGGGAGAGACAGACAGACAGACAGACAGACAGACCAGGGTCGAGGGCTGGAGGCAAGATGTCCCTGCAGGTTTACACACTGTAGCAGCTGATCCTTCCTCTGGTCACTGCTGCAGACGGGGCAGCGCTGTCAGGGAGCAAACCTCTGCAGACTGCTGTCCTGGTCAAGGAGGGAGGCTCGGGTGGAGGAGGAGAAGGGTTGTCATGGTAACCACACCTCTGCGGCTGGCGGCGACGATGTGACATTGCCCGCCACGGTGTTTCTGGCCCCCCCTCCCACCGTGGCTCTAAAACTCTGCCGAAAACAAGTTGTGCTTGTGTTATGGGAGGTGTGATATTGCATCATAACTTGCAAACTTGAAAAGCAAAATGTGTGTGAGGGCTGCCGGCAGGCTTGTGATGTGTTCTCTCGCTGTAAACGGCTTTTTTGCAAAATGTGTGACATGCATCGCTCAAAGGAATGCATGTGACATCATGAGCTTTAGTCAAAGTGTTTGCAAGCCACTGCAGGAAATCACAGCGTGTGGTGTTGTACCTGTGTTACAGGGTGCCCCAAGTTGTATTATGACATGCAAACAACTTGTAATACAAATGCATGTGTACTTGTTGTAGTTTCATTCAGCCTTCAGAATAATGAAAACATTCAATATGTCTGAATTTAATATAAAGCAACAATAAAAAGGAAAACAGTTCATATGCTTTTTCCAGAAATGTGTAACAGCTATTCAGAAGCTCTGCTGCTCTAAAATCATCCAACCATCGCCCCTTTCTTTCAGGCATCCACCTCACTTGAATGCTCTGAGCTGGGAAAGAGGAATTTCCCAGTGTCCGGTGGTCTTGAACGCAACATAAATTAGCGACATGCAGCAGGAGGCCCGGTGTTTTAGCCCCCATCAAAATATGAGAATATATCTGGATTTCATTAGAAGATGCCATGCTGTGCTCTTGAACACGTGTTAAAAATATTTTTGTAAAATCTGTCCGCTTTGGGCTTTTATTTTGAAGGTGCAGTTGCTTTCACCGGACGTTATTTTTACGTTTAAGTGATAGCAAATACAGATTAAAATAGTTTGCAATAAACGTCATTTAGTAGGCTGTATTTTAACGTACCATGAAATATAGGCCTACATGTTCTCAGTTGTGTTTTTTTTTTCTGGGGGCATTTCCGGCCAGTCAGAGGTGATCCCTAAACTCAGAACCACAAAGTCAAAACTCAGGAATCCGTCGCACTCCAGCGCCACCTACTGTTCAAAAAAAAAGAAATGACACCTGCGGTCGCACAATGAACTAATCAGAGAATGAAACATTGAAAGCATCAAATTAGACAGCTTTGTTTCAGATTAAAAACATTCAATTTCGTCCACAGAACCCATGGTTTTAAGCTGAAAATCCTTTATTTTTTGCCTTTCACATCTTTGCACTTTGTCATATTTTTCATTTACTTGCGTTGCAGTAATTGGTCAATAGTCATTTCATACTCACAGTCCTGTTTACCTCTACTTTAGTCTGTATGTACTTTCAGCTGGTAATTACACTATTTCCGACAGCACCTGAAGGCAGCATTAGCTAGTGCGTGATGCGCCCACCGAGGCTGCTAGCATAAACCCGCTGCTGCTGCTCTTTTATCTTGTTTAAAGCCCGTAAACCGAAGTAAAGACTAGACACTATTTCGTTGCCATCTGTAATAACTTGAACGTTATAAACCTCAGATTAGGTGATCCCTTTTCATCGTAGATTACCGCTCAACTAATCTCATTGATTTAGCACAGATAGCCCTAACGGCTAGTTAGCTGTTAGCTGTCTGACGGGTGGGCTAACTTAGCTAAATGGATGGCAAAGTAGCTCATTGTCGTTTTCAGCGACGCGGATAAGGTGTGTGATTCATCTCAAGATTAACGACATTTTAAAAAATTAAAGCCTTTTAAGAATGGATCTCAATTTTTACTCGGACCTGTCGGATGGTTGTGGGCAGAATGTTGATTCCGAGATTTTGGACACGCAGGAATATGGTGGCTACTCCGAGAATAAAGTAAGTTAACGCAGGAGTGTGACTAAATGCTATCTGGGCCTAGGGTTTCTAGCTGAGTAGCACCTTACTGAACCGTGTGCCGTGTGTTTTCAGTTTCCAGGAGGCGGTGATAATTACCTGACCATCAGCGGAGGAGCTCATCCTTTCCTGTCCGCTGAGGTGAGCGGCTTCATGACGTCCTGGTGCAGTGAACGCAGCTCCTGTGTTGCAAACAAGTGGCAGAGTATCAGCGGCTAATTCACGACTCTGCTCCTCTTTTCCCCCCATTTAGCAGACCTTCCATACCCCCAGCCTCGGAGATGAGGTGTTTGAGATCCCCCCCATCTCTCTGGACTCGGTCTCAGCCCTCAGCGTCGGTGATGTCGTGTCCCACTTCGGGGAGCTGTCCGACGGGTCAGAGGGTGCCGGGGGCCCCTCTGGCTCCGGGAGTCTTGTTAGCAACCTGGTGGTGGAGGCCAATGACCCATCCTTTGCCTCTACTTTTGTGAACTCTGGCTCCCAGGGCCTGGAGCACCTGAATCTCGGGGTGATGAGTCAGGCCGGTGGGGGAGCTCTGCTCAGCTCGTCAGCCCTGGTGAGTGGGCTTTACCTGTGGACCTTCACCTTTGACACCAGCATATATTTATTAAAATGCACTGGGATGGTGATTGTTGATAAGTTTGTTCTGTTGGTTCAGCTGCCCCTAAAAATGAATTCTCTCATGTTGGTGATTGTTATAACACTGAGCTTTGACCTGCTGCCCTCCTCTTTATAATCCCTCTGCAGGAACTGGGTAATTCCAATGGGTCACATTTTAGCAGCTCTTCTCCAATGACCATTGACGTCCCACTCGGAGATATTGGTCCTGGTCTTTTGGGAAGCAGCCAGCTGACAACTATTAACCAATCAGAGCTGGGACTGGGTCTTGGGAGTGGGAACATGCT
>OMLB01001775.1:1239-14095 GCA_900302555.1 Myripristis jacobus
GTCCAGCCCCTCTCGAGGAGCTGGGTTCCAGAGCCCAAGCTGTGCGTGGAGGTGAGCCCGACTATTTCTAGCCGGTACCTCTCAACCTCCCGCACAAGCTCAGGCTCTTTCCCCCCCAGCGAGGTGACATTCCATGTCCCCACCGCCAGCCGCTGTGTCCGGGGATCGGGTCGCCGAGGCCCCCGCCTTCGACTGCTGCCCGATCCACACTGCACCAACCCCTTACGGCAGCCCTTGTGGGTGGTGAGCCCACAGAGGGTTGGACCCACGTCTCCAGTTCGGGCTGGGCCCGGCCGGGCCCCGTGGGCGAAGGACCGGCCACCAGGCGCTCGCTCACGAGCCCCAACCCCAGGCCTGGCTCCAGGGTGGGGCCCCGGCTCCGCCGTACCGGGCGACGTCACTGTCCTTGTTGTTTTCATCTTCATAAGGAGGTGTGAACTGCTCTTAGTCTGGCCTATCACCTAGGACCTGTTTGCCATGGGAGACCCTAACAGGGGCAAGGTTGCCCCCGGCAACATAGCTCCTAGGATCATGTGGGCACGCAAACCCCTCCACCACGATAAGGTGGCAGTTCAAGGAGGAGAAAAACATGACTTGGGGAGCCTAATTGAAGTCAGACTGCAGCTTTACTCATGAAACTGAACAATTTCTACTTTGCTGTTTCACATTCGCAGCATGCATGTTTTTGTGGATGTGCACCAGCAAAAAATTACATGAGACAGGGCAGAGCCACACTGTCTGCTGTTTGTCAGTCTGAACATTTTAGCACTAAACATCCTTTCTGCAGTTCAGTCACCTCCCTGAACGAAAGGAGAGCCCATCTGCTGTTGGTTCGTGCGGTCTGGTCCCAGGAACCCGAGGGGGACTGGAGCTTTGTAGGAGCTTTTCAGTTTAGACTGAAGCAACTCTGTTTTTAACAAATGTTTGTCTGGCTTGGCTCTGCTTTCAGTGCCCCCTGATTAGGTAGCCAGCTGTCCTAAACACAAACTAGCTACAGACAAGAACACAACTCAGGGATATATAATAATTATTACTTGAGATTATTACTCAGGGAGAAACTTCAAATGACTGTGACAGAAAAATAAGCTTAGCTGCCTAGATCACTGCAATTACAAACACCCGCCAACAGTAACGAGCGCTTCCTGGCCCCTTGAGTAAACTGACAATATTCCTGAATTATCATTTAAGAGAAAAGAGCTAAGAAAAGAATAACATAAGAGATACAGCGGGATGAAAGGATTTGTGGAGCGCTTAGTGAATGGAAGAGAGGGGATGCGTAGGTTCCATCAGGCATTCCTCAGATTTCCAGGAAGATTTTCAGCCTACGACTTAAGAAGTCTGTGCTGATTCGGCAGGAGGGAGGGCATGAGAACCCCCTGCAGCCAAGGGAAGAGAGAGTTAAGCAGCTGGTAGTGGCAACTGTAGAGTCCAGGCTGACATATCCGCCTGAGGTATGAGGATGCACCTCCATTTGCAACACAAGATTTGGTTTTCAGCTCACTGACAGGTCAAGGCAGTGAGTGAATTAGGAGGCCATCTTGGAGGGATTGCAACAGTCCGGTGCCCTCAGAAGTCCCTTAGGTGGAGAGAGCAGTTGTTCTTTAGGGCAATTTTTGTGTAATGTGTAATAGTTCAATTTAATCACATCCATGTAGATAGCCTTGATTCACAATCTTACTCCTTGGAATTAATTCAGCAATAATACACAAGATGGAGTGCTGTGCTTATTTTAATTATTAATTGGTACTGATTTTTGTTTATGATTAGCTGCTGGGAAACTGATTCCGCAAAGACAAAAATATTCCACATATATGACCTTTAAGGGGACCATAAGCCAGTGCTGAACAATGCATACCACCATACACTACCATACCATACTACAATACACGTTGGCATGTGATAGCTGAGATCACTTTGAGACCTGCATGCATGTATAAGTTCAAATTTATATTTATGTTCAAATTTATGTTGGAGCCCTTAATTTCAGATCAAGGAAATCAAAGACAGATATGAGGAAAGAGAGCAAAAGTCAAGGGAAATGGCTAAAGGCTGAAGTAAATAATCAATCGAGAAAACCTCTCTGAATTTAAAAGATGATGACACCTGGTGAGCTGTGTACAGTCTGATAGGTCAACCCTCACTTTGAGTCAGCTTAGTAAGAGGTATTGAAGGAAACAAGGTACAGTGATCCAAAGTCTATACCTTGTTTACCTGCACTGGGAAGTAATTAGTCATCAGAATGCCTTTTAGCCAATCAAATTACAGGGATGGAACTGATTGTGACTGACTGCAAATTTGCAGAAGGGGCAAGGATTTTCTCCTTTGCAGGCAAAACAAAACTTTGTTTTTCTTGCTCACAGATGGGCAGTGTTGCCAACATTTTGCCAGCATTTCATTGTAAATAAACTTGTTTTATTTACATTGTTTCACAGTTTCCTTTCCCTGCTGCAACAAAGTCCATCAGCCCACCAAGAGTGTATCATTATCTTTATGTCAAATCACTTTTGTAATACAGTATGATGAATACACAGTCTCCCTCAGCTTCATTGGTGTCCCTCATATTTCCATGTTGAGCAATTAGCAATGTATTACATGTGTTATGGTTTTATTTATGACTAACAAGCAGTTAACAAATCATGATTTCCTCCATGCCTGAGTGTAATGTTGGGCCTCGGTGGAAATTCAGATGAGTTACAGCAACTTGACAGCTGTATTTCATAATGGCCCGTCTGCACAAGGCACAATAACACTGATTTAACTCCTCGTCTAAAGCAGCCAACACACACGTTGCAGTGCAGCACTTCATCACATCCTGTATCCATCTCCCACAGCAAAACAAGCTGCAGAATAAGCACAATAAGAGTTAAGTGGTGCTAAACTTAAAGAGATGTTGATTTGTTGCCTGGCTGGCAGCTTGTGCCAAGGGAAGTCATAATGAATGAAGCCATACCAAGAAAACAAGAGAAGAGAGAGAGAGAGACAGAGAGAGAGAGAGAGAGAGAGAGAGAGAGAGAGAGAGCAAACGAAGTTAAAACAAAAACAAAACTCAGAAAATAGTGAAGGGGGAGAGGAGAAAATGCAATAGGGAGGGGGAGAGACAAGCAGAGCAAGCAAATGAGAGAGAGGAGAGAAAGTTGCAGAAATGATTGCTGCTATTACAATTATCATTAGCGTGTGTTGTTGGCGATAAGTTTTCTCATCATGGTGGATCTTCTCGTCATGTTAATTCTGGAGAAAGCCATGTTTTATCATGCAGAGGATGTCTAGGCTGAAACACACAAACAGGTGACACACTCTCCCCGTGCATAAGTTGCAGAGAAAATCATGCTGGTATTTCCAGTGGACCAAATCCAAACATCTTCTTGTATCTTTCCTAATCTGCCATTTTAGTTGCCTCTGTAACTACTCTAAACTTGTCAAACCCATCACGTACCCAGATTGCCCCAAAAAGGCATAAATGGAAAGGTTTTTACTTCCATTATTTATGATGAATAATATGGATTTGCACCCTGACCTCTTAAATATAGATTTTTTTTTTTTCACTTAAGCCAAGCATGCTACTTTTCAGCAGCAACCTGCATCTCACTCATATAGTTCTGTGTGTTCATACCTGGAAGCTGTGCTTTGAGGGGAGGAAGATGTTTCTTCTTTACCTCTCCGCACCAAACTTTTACAAGCCAGCTTATCCACACAGGGATTTGATCTGGTAACCTTTAGGTCAAAAAAATGCTTCTTGTTCAGACATACTTCCACATAGTAGGCACAGCTGCAACTTGTGACTTTGGGTCACTCTCAAGGCCACCAAAAGGGTTGTGTAAAACCTTGCTCATGTTGTTATTCTTGTTTCAAAAGGACTGAGACAGTATTGAGAACAGTATAAATCTCCCTAAGGCAACAACACAAAATCCTGAATCATCAAAAGGGAGATGTATGCCAAGATAACTCTCACCAAGGCAGCCCTTGAGTTTACATCTCAATGCCACTACAGGTTTAAGTATTAGCTCTTTAGCTTCTGCTTTTGGCTGAGAATTGCTCATAGTCAATAATATTGATTGGATAAATCTAAGCCTAAGGAATGCATATTTCTTTTTCCTTTGGCTGAGAGTCCCATTAGTTTCTTAAAATGACAATCCACTCAATTTCTGTAGCTCACTAGAGTAATTCATTTTGCTTATGGTTACCTCTTTTTTTCTTTGCCCTGGAGTATCTGCAAAAAATAACCCCAAAGCTTATGTGATCAAGTGTTCAGATTTACAACTAGTGTAGGGGAATGGTACTTTTAAAAGTAACTTGTCACATTACATTACTGCCATTAAAGGTAACTCATTATGTTATAGCACATTGAGAAAGTAACTAACAGCTCTGCAAAAACAGAAGCCCTTTCTGATGCCTTGCACATGATCATTCTTACTAGCTGTGTCTTAATATTAAAGTCAGTGTATTGCACGGCTGTCTACAGCCTGAATTAACTTTTCAAGGTAATATGACAGACAGACCTGTCCTTTTTCACCAGCCAAATTCAAAAAGCTGGAATATTTCCACAATGTGCAGACCGTCTCCATCCTTGATACAAGTGGTTCCCGGCTGAGCTAAAAACAGGCAGAATCCACATTAAATTTACACAGCCTATCTGCAGAAAACAGCAGTCAGAGATTTTATTGTCATTTGCTTTTAGGCCTACAAAAGATTCAGGATAAATAATAATGTGAAGTAACAGCTTGAAAAAGTAACTAAGTACTTGATTTTTTGAATTGGAAAACAAACAAGTTCCCTTTGTTTCCACAAAAATGCTGTACTTGTTTCTTTGTAATGAGTTATCCCCAGTACTCCTTCCAGCTGAGACACAAACTCAATTTTTGAGTATTTAAAATCAGCAAACATTTTAAATCTCTGAAGCCTGGAGACACCTTTAGTCAAAGAGGGTATTTAACCTTTACAGGGTAACAACTCATACGATGTGTTCCACTTTAGAGGATGAAAGGAGCCAGCAAGGCACTCAATTCGAAATGAAGAAATAATCATTTCTTTTCATAGGAAAATTATATACAAAGAACTTATAATTTGTTATTTGGTCAAGTCATCACAATCCCTTACCAAGAACGCTAATCCTGTAATCCTGCTTTCTACTATTTTAAATATCTGTGACAACAATGCCCTGCAAGTTAAAAGGCTGGCTGACTATTTGTGCATTAGCTGGAGTAGTGGGGATCTCTTCATGGAGTGATGAGACCATCAGTTTCGTGGGACAACAACAAAGCCACCAAACTTCTTTGTCTCTGAAGCATTTTTTTTTTCCTTCTCAGGGCCCATCAGTCATCTCTGCCCAAAGTTTTGATTCTCAAACAGCCTCTCTGATGTGAGCGATCAATCAAGCTAACGATGCCTTGAATTATGGCCCAAGAGACGATGTCAAAGTCCCAAACCCAGACAGAGGACTGGAGGAGTTATAGCATTGGTATTTTGAAACTGTCAACATTTATATGATCTCCTGAAATTTGCAGCGCTGCCATTTTGAGATGTGAATTTTCATGCCTTTTGTCTTGCTCACACAAGCTACACCAGCAGTTATAATGTGTTCTTCTGGTCATATAATTGCCATAACTTCATGGGCAACGTAAAACTCAAGCTACATAATGTGACATACAGGTGCACTGTGAGCTCTCACCAAGACTACTCCTGACATTAGCATGCTAGAGGACTGAAGGATCACACACAACTGATTTACACCAATCTGATCACAAAGATAGAAACTATTATTATTATTATTATTGTTGTTGTTGTTGTTGTTGTTGTTGTTGTTGTTGTTATTATATCACAGTAACAACACTGATTAATTCTTGAATTACCAAAAAACAAATATTAATAATTGTTTGAAATGGGTGTGGATCATTACAATAACTATTACTCAAAATTTTACAAATTGTTTATTTTTTCGCCAGTCTAGAAATAGCTGCAAATCAGTTACCACCCTATTTTATCCTCTATCACAGGAGTGTCAGGCTCATATTAGCTAGTGGGCCGCATTCATCCAAATGAGACCTCACAGGGGCCAGACTATTTTTTGTTAACAACAGTATGACCTGAGTAGATACATGGCTATTTTTGGGCTACTCTCTGATTTATTATTTTAAATCAATCATTTTTTTTTTTATTTGTTTTTCCCCTATCCCTCCAAAACATCTCTGCTTTATTGTTATGTAACTACACTAGGCTACTGTGGCTGTAACTACTGTTGCTGTACATGAAGAAGTATGTGTTTCAGTTTTCATGACAGTGGTCTTCAACAAAAGTTACTGCTCTCCCTGGTCTTTCACAGGTATACACATTTCATGACCTTTTTTTGTGCTCTTTCATCAGTTTATTTTTGTTCTTTATTCCATTGTTGACAACTGAAACATGCCCTCTACAACTGGCATGTCATTGAAGACGCTCAGTCTCAACAAAGAAGTTTCCTTCGGTGGCCTTTTTGAACCTATAAAGAGACACTTCTGTGGCAAACACTGGTACACAGTGTGACTAAACAGTTTCTATAGTCTATCACCCAAATAGTTCTCAGTTCAGATAACAGCAGGAAAGAGTGATTAAGTATAATAAATTCTGAGAAAAGTAGGAAGGTGTAGGAGAAAAGTGAGTTTGTGTGTGGTGTTTGCATCTCTGTATGTGTGGGTTCATTTAAATGCATCATTAGAGTGTGAGTGGGCAGTGTGCATGTCTCTCTGAGGAAGAGAAAACAGAATGAACAGAAACTCGGCGACCCCGCTCCACCCTCCGCATCATCCAAGAGTCCTGCAGTGCAATTACACCTCTGATTAGAACAACCAAGGTGACGCTGATGAAGGAACTGCACACACAAAGCCTCTGATTGTCAGTCACTGTACATACACAACTCACACATGCAACAAAAAATGACACACACGCATAGGCACATATATATATACGGACAAAACACAGTGTCACACATATGAAGGCACATGCCCATTCACACGGACACACATACTGTAGATGCCACGTGCATCCTGTGAGAATGCACCAACGGATGCACACAAATGAATACAAATACACTCTGGCGCACGCACACAGAAACAGTCAAACCACAAATCAATGGCTAAATGAAGGCACGTTTGATCTATCTGCTGCTGTTTCCACTGATTAGCAGCCTGGAATCATGAATTCAAAATACTGTGGGCACACACACACACACACACACACAGAAACAACACACAGAGAGAAAGAGGAGCGTGTATGTGTCTGTGTCTTTGAGGGTGTTTGTGGCCGTGCATTTGCTTATATGTGTGTGCCTGTGCGCTGGTGCCTGCCTGTGTGTGGTCTGGAGCTGTTGAACTGCCCCCTAATGTGTGTCCATCCTTGTGAGAGCCCCAGGGTGATGGGTAGGCCACCAAGATATACCCTCATATCACAACCCTGGCCTAATGAAAGCCACGAAGTAATTGCAGAACCAAAGCCCCCTCTATTTCTCATTTTCTTCCTTCCAATCTAACCGCAATCAAGAAAATCCCAGGTGGCAGAGGACGGGTGGGCGCCTGTAAATATGGCTCCACTTCTAATTAAGTCTTCAGGTTTCACCAGCTTTATTGTGCTGTTTGGACTTCACTGTGCCAGCAGTAATAATTAAAGCCAAGCCCTCTTCTATGGATGTGTTTTATTCCCTGATTTAATTACCTTTATTAATCAGAGAAGGGAAGGGGGAAAATTCTGGAGTAGAGGGCAGTGCGGCTTACTTATTTGTTTTAGCTCACAACTCCAGTGATATTGCAATGTGCTTCTGGTGGCTTATAATTGGAAGCAATAATGATAAATCATGGGATATTTCCGAAAGATAAAACATTTCCCAGGCGCTCATTCTGAGCAAGGGACCTTATACATCACAATGAGAGGTGGGAAGTGGACAATTTGCTGGAGTTGTTGGTGTTGGGGAGGGCAGCGGTGGTGGTGGTGTTGGTGATGAGGGACCTCTCAGTGGCCTCTTACCATCAATTACTTTTATTCTCTTTGAGAAACAGAACAACAACAAACAAGTCAACGAGACCTGCAGAGGAGTAGATAAGCCATAACAGTGGGTTCTGTTTGAACTGGTAGTACAAAAGGATAAGGAAAGAGGCTTGATGCAGTACTGGGAATGTGTGTTTTTATGTTTGAAGGAGTGTCTCTCTTTTTGAATTTTCTCTTTTCCTGCACGTCTTACATGAAACCAAGCAGAAGTACCCGGGTGGAATAAACAGGACAGACAGTTTGAATCCAGACGGGTATCAGACTCTTTTGATGTTTAGAACTTTGTATGTCATCTTTTATGGCCTGTCTTCAATTAAATAAAACTGAGGGTAAGAACAGAGGAGTAAGTGAGCACAGAAGAGACAGGAGGAGAGCGCAGAGGCAACAGAAGTTTGACCCTCGCACTTCACATGTCAGTCAAGCAATGGGAGGGAACGCTCGGAGGAAGCAGCCTGTCAAATGCTGTTAATTATTCTCTACATCTCTATCCCCCTTTCCGCTGACAAGCTGACAGTAGGCCAGGGCAGGAGAAAGAGGGATGAAATAAATGTAGGACTGCCTGATTAACTTGTGTTCTGTTCATTTTAGGGCACAGTTAAGTGGTAGTGGTAGAATAGAAGTAATAGTTACACCTGAGTTACAGTCACACTGTAAAGTCTCTCGGTGCTCCACACAATGAAATGAAAACAACACCCTCCAGCTTTGGACCCTCAGTGAGAACAAGGATAAAGTCACACAAAAAAAAATGTTAGGAAAAAAAAGGATGTAACCTTGGAAAGGGCCTCAAAGGGAGATGCCCCTACTAGGTGGCCACATTGCAAAGTGTGGGTAAATAAAGATAAACAGCCAGTAATAAGCTGGACCATAAACAAAATACACAGAATAAACACAGTAATAACAATGCAATGTAACCATGTGGTAAAACAAAACAAGTAGTTTGAATGTTAACAGATTCATTTTTTGCAATCCATGATTGGTTGAGATGGAAACAGCAGTTCTGGTTGTGTTCTTGTTCTGGGCACAATCATGCAATCCCTTGAGGAACTGTCTTTAAGGTCACTTTCCCACCTGCCGTACTTAGTCAGGCTGAATCAAACACAGGTGTGTTTACCCTGCTGGTGAGAAAGCCGTAATCGAACCTTGATGTGTACTAAATATTCAAACTTGAGTCTGCCACAAACCGGCAGTGTTGGATTGGTTCCAGACAACTGTGGAGTGGTTCATCTGAAGTGAGAAATGCAGCCTAACCAACACATGATTTGCATTGATGGATATGTTCATTTCCTTCATAATCTTGACACTGCTGTAGTATCTTCATCCACATTGGTACTGGGCTCTGATGGCAGTGCACAATAAACTCAGTCTATAAGTGAATAATTAAGTGTTAGTTATTAATATATTGTTTTGATACCCATGTGTATGGTGGAGTATGGTAAAAAAAAAATAAAAATAAAAATACTGACATTTGCCATGGTTAGAGACCCACTCCATACTCTGCCACTGCGAAATGTTGAAAGTATCAATCAGCTTGTCAGGTTGGCCCTGTCCTGGTTGACTTAGCCAATAAACCCTGTTCAAAACAGAGCCATCCCACTATAGACCAGATTAATCACCCAGTTACTTCACTTTCACATTTCTACACTTCATTAAATTTGCATTCACATTACCTGGTCCGTCAATGGCATTTTTGCTTTGCCAGTAAATGAGATGCTCCCCCACCTTTGTTGTAGTTTGCCACCATAGAGTGACAACATGCAGAAGGTTACAGATTTCATCTTTCAGAAAGTGGAGCCCGCAAGCTACAAAATCACCAAACCTCTAAGACTCTCACGAGGTGTAAATGTCTCAGTTACACAAATATCAAATTGCATATAGTGTTGATGTAAGACGGCAGATATAAAGTAAAACAATAGTAAGACCTGTATCAATACACAATGCAAAAAAAAAAAAAAAAAAAAAAAGAAAACACCATGTACCAACAAATGGTAAATGGACTGCATTTCTATAGCGCTTTTCTAGTCTACTGACCACTCAAAGCGCTTTACAATGTTTTGCCTCACATTCACACACTGGTGGCAGAGGCTGCCATGCAAGGCACCTAACTGTCCATCAGGAGCGGTGAGGGGTTCAGTATCTTGCTCAAGGACACTTCGACACACTCTGGAGGAGCCGGGGATCGAACCTGGAACCCTCTGGTTACCGGACGAGCGCTCTACCTCCTGAGCCATGCCGCCCTACAAGCAGCAACCAACAAGCAGTCCATCAGTAAGCAGAAGTTTTAAAGTGGCCTGTATGCTCAGTATCTACACTCATTGAGATGGTCTTTTACCTTATTCAATGTGCATATAACTACCACTATTTCATATAACACATCACCAGTGTGATTTTAAATTTGGAGCCTTGTATAAGTATAAGATGGCTCCCTACCTATACTGAGAGGGACATCACAAAAAAGAGTGTGTGTGCAAGCTGAAGTCACCACCAGTGAGACTAAAAGCTTATTCATAAAGGATCATCAGTTGTGGACTCAAATGGGAATATATTATTTCATAAAGCAATGTCACATTTACATTGGTGAACTATTAAGTATATGATAACATACGTACTTATATGTATATTAACTGAAGTGAGGTAAGGTTACAGAGTTCAGCGCAATACCAGCACAATATTTCACATTAAACACTAAAAGGTGGAATCATTCCCTCTGATGAGGGACCTACTTTTAAAATTAAACAACAATTGCACTTGAATTGCAACAGATTTCAGGTATAGTGACCTGCATGCATGTGAAATGAGTACGCGCAGGGTTGGAAAAAGACCAGACAAGAAAACGATGACAGCCAACTGTAATTCCTTCAGTCGGCGGTCCCCTGTCATTCTGGAGCCCAGAGGGACCGGAGGAACAAGTCACAGAGACACGCAGATTGGGGTGGGCTCCCTCACAGAGGAGCACATGAGACCCAGGATGAAATACACCGTAGTAAATAATGTGCATGCCAAACATATAACACCCAAATCTGAATAACTTAAAGGATGGTGGACATCTGTGTGTGTATTAATATGCTTCTGGTTTGACATGATATTGCCCTCTACAAGTGACGCCCACTATATTATCCCCATGTTAAATCTGTTGAGGGGGCAAAATCAGACCAAGCCCAGGATGAGCTGATAGCTTATTAATGCACGGGGACCTGGTATGTACCCGACACATTCAGATTGTGCGTTTAGCTCTTTGCCCCATTACGGGCGATATTAAGCCGAGGGGTGCAGGGCCCATTTCCAAAGAGCCGGCCTGTAATGAGAGATCAGAGGCGAGGTTTTATCATAAGCAATAAAACATGAGAACTGCGTGTCTGTTAATAAGACCCCCAGAGGATTGGAGAGGGGGGTAAAAGGCGTGGGATCCAAGGATCAAAGAAATGCCTGCCAGAAGAGAGGAGATGGGAAGAGGGGAGAGGAGAGGAGAGGAGAGGAGAGGGCAGGGAGCTACAGAGAGATTGGGTGAAAGATAGCAGAGTGAATGGAAGCAGGATACAAAGAGAAATTCACAGGAGAAAATGAGAAAAATGACAAAGATTGCGAGAAGGACAGGTCTTTTTTTCCACTCTCTCTCCCACCAATGTGTTACTCTGCCCACTTCTCTTCTTTGTTATACTTACAGAGAACTCTTTGTTATGCTTAATACGTGTGCCGGCTCTATTTCCATCTTTGTCTGTTCTTTGTTACCCTTGCGTAGTCCACTGATACGCTTTACTCATATTCTGCTTTCCAACAGAAGCCTCGAATGTGACCTATATAAGTTTTGGCTCAATAGGCTTCAGATCATTGTAAATTCTGATGTTGCATTTTATTCTAAGGCCCTTTTACACCTGGCATGCAACATGTATCTGAACTATGTCAGGATTTCACTGGATAACATTTACAGCTTGTTTCCCACCTATGAATATTCTGAAAATCCATTTTTGACAAACATATATGTACATAAAGTATGTTACTATTCAATCTCAGTGTCAGTTGTTTGATTTGACTGTATTTTTTAATTACATTTCAGTGCGAATTTTGTTTGTGAACGCACTTTGTGGATATTGATGTATAGCATTTCAATCTTGTTATTAATATGTTGAAATACATTGTTGACCACCTCTAGGCTTAGTTTTAGTAATCAGATCTTATGCCTGAGGGCATTTACACCTGTTTTGTTTTTTTATTCCCTCTCATTTTCTGAAGCTGATCACTTGATGCACATTAATGCCAGGTGTAAAAGGACCCCAAGGTAAATTATTTATAATTTGATTTATATTGTAATGATATCATATAAAAATCATCTTTCACTTTGAGTGTTTAGCCAACATATACCTTACATTTCCTCTATATTTCTGGCTATATTTTTTCATATTGCATATAACATGCTACATAAGTACACATAAATAACAAAAAAAAAACAAAAAAAACATGCAGTGCCACTTATGTGACTTGAAACCCTGTGGGAAGTCCTTTTCCTGCTCTCCACAGGGAGGTCAGAAATGAAAACATGACTGTGGACCAGCTGCACTAGATGCCACGGGAGCCTTCCCAATTTATTTTGATTGGCCTTGCTTAATGCGAGCCAAGGGTATATATCCCCTGGGTTATTTGCATTCTTGCCAAGGCTGAGAAATTCAACATTTTTATCCCTGCAAACACTGAAACACTGAACTAGAAATATCATCAGAGGATAGGACCTATTCCAGTTCAACTGTTACAGATTTTTTTTCAAGGCCATTACATGTGTGTTTATTTAATTTATTATGATTTCTTTGAAAGCTAAAAAAAAAAAAAAAAAAAAAAGAGCCTCTGAAAGCATTTA
>OMLB01001780.1:5372-22744 GCA_900302555.1 Myripristis jacobus
ATGATTCTACTGCCTGGGACCTGGGTGTGTGTGGAGGCACCACTGTTTGTATTTGAATTTGTTTAGGGCAAAACAATTCTGATTTGGGTTTTGGAAAAAAGTGGGAACCAGGGATGCTTTTTATTTTCTTCTTATTATTTTTTTTTAATTGTTGGATTTTTAACCACAAAGAAATATAAAACAACTGAAATTCCTGTTTATTAAAACTATACGTTTAGGAAATGCACTGCAATGAGAATGCATTCTGCAAATCAAAAGAAATCTAGCTGTGAAAAAAATGTAGCAGCCTTCTGTCTCTCTCAGTGACCTACATCTGAGTAAACTCCAGTCTGTGGAGTTTCCCAGAGTGCTTTTGGGCAATGGATATTTACACACGCTGTTATTGTCTGTTCTTTTGGTGTACCTCTATCTGCTGCGGCATTTATTATATGATATATCTGCGTTTATGTGGCTTCAAAGTAAAAGACTGGATGTCAAAGAAAACAGCCAAAGCAATGCTATCCCTCACAGACGCATATTGCAAGGATATTAAATGCATAATATCAAGCTGAAATTTTAGAAAAATGCTCAGAAGGGTAATTTATTTGTCAGAAAGCCATTATTCATTACTTGCTGAATATGGATTTGGATTCGGGTGCATCCCTACCGGGAGCATTTCAACAATATTGCTGAGTGTGCCATCTCCGTCGCTGCCCATAGGCTCCTTTCTGCTCATGCCTCTCAGTGCCAGCTGTATGTTCACAGGATTAGTTAAAGTGGGCCGTGCGGTATGGCATGAGGAGAGGTTCTTGTTTCAGGTTTAGGTGTAACAGTGATCAATAATGTATTGATAATTTTCTGTGAAAATCTATTAAAAAACAAAACAAAATGTGCATCCCTATTCTGCACTTAACAACACAGAGTTAAATGATCAATCTGGTAGATCATGCAGAGGCAATTTAGAAAATAAATGGTACAACATAGTCAGCACTGGGCAGCAGGCAAAACAAAATTCATTGGTTTAATAACATTCTCAACATTCTCTCATTCTCATTATGAGCAGTAGTTTATCCATCTGTACATGCTTACTGGGAGGCCATTATCATTCACATTAGTTGGCAGCATGGCAAATGGCATTCACAAGTTTGCCAGTGTTTTCATTTGCATTGCATCATGGCAAATCTACTTAGCCATTGTTTTATCTATTCACAGCAGCCATTTTAACCTGAAGAAGCAAGGTAAACACAGGTGTTACCAATGACAGTTATTATGACAATTACATAATTCAGGTTCCTTGCCATGTAAGTCGTGAATTGCCTTTCTAATGACGCAGAATGCACATTATCAGCACGTGGCTCTGTTAGACCTAAATGGAACTGAACCTTTATGAATGTCATTAAGTGACGACCCCTCCGCTCCAGACACTGAGGGTCCACGTGTTCCTTGGTTTGCTGGTTCCTCGTTGTCTCGCAGGGCAGAGGCTCATCAACTTCATGAGGCACACCTGGGCCCCGTGTGCTCTCCCCTATAAAAGCACACCTTCACTGTTGCACTCTCAAGATCCCTTCTCCCATCGCAGGCGCAGTGTTGGCAGCTTATTCTGTTTTGTTTGCAGCAGACACTTCCATACATCCAGACGTGCTTACATTTTTGATAGCTAACACTCCATGTTAATTTTTGCCTGTAAACTTATATGGTCTCCCATCCTTGTCGCAGCCTAGAAGCCGGGCTGTGTTTACCCTGATTTTTCATGTCAAAATTGTTGCTTTAATCCTCCTATTATGTTTTGGGTCAATTTGACCCCAGCCAATGTTTAACATCTCTAAATGAATGATTAACTTTTTTTTTTTTGCTTCATATGTAATGAGTGTTCCTAATGTAATGGGCACTACCGGGTAAACATGAAATTGACATGATATGTTTTCAATGTCCTGTTCACACTTTGTAACGCATTGGTTATAAATAACAAAAATCTGTACTTAGAAATAATATAAAGCCATTAAAACACCAAGAATTAATATTTCTTTCCAATTTCAGATCAATCAGTGAGATTTTATGGTGATTTGCATATTTTTCCATTGTCGCGTAACAGGAATACTGGATGTATAAGTGAGGGTGGGGGGAGTTATGTTTTATTTAAAGGGCTATTTAGGTAATCAACAAAGAAACATAAAGTACCTGACACATAAACTTTGATAACAATTTTACTTATAATAATTTTGTGGAGGTTTAAACTGCAGGGGTGAAATGGACCCCAAAGATAAAAGATGTTCAAAAATGTGAACATAACAGGAGGGTTAAAAATATCTATTGATGCACTTGTGGCAAATTATTTATTTGTCCACCTGTCACTCTTTTTACAAAACAAAAACATATATTTTTGATTTTTCTGATTATTGTTGTTGTTGTTGTTCTATATAAAGGCTTTCAGCATAAGATATGATAAGCCTTAACTGTCACTTGTGTCTATGTGTCAAGAGTGATAAGTGTTGCAAGGGTGTTAAGTGTTGCTGAATAAAACACAAGTTTTTTTCAACAAGTGTTGTTGAATAAAAGTCTGCAATCACACTAGAAATAGGCAGAGCAGGATTCCTTTGTGTGGCCCTCAAAGTAGGTGGTTGCCTCCCCTTCTTTCCCTCCTCTCCATACACTTCCACACAAAAACATACACACACAGACTCAGCGGGCGGAGGTGCAGTGAAGGGCGTTTGTCTTTGTGCTTATAGCTTCCAGTGAAGCAATACGTTTGAGTATGGATACAGAGAAGAAAGCTGTTTATTCCTAGAGTTTATCTACTGCCCAGGAAGTAGCCTATAGAGAACTGTGTAATGGGAAACAGCTAAAATCATAGCCTCTTCCACGCTTGATTCTCTCCGCCCCTCAGAAGTAACTGGAGTGTTACTAGTCATAAGCTCAAATTTGCCGGTCAAGGTTCACTCTATTCAAACTGGAGGTGAAGCTGTTGCGCAAAGTCATTTTGCCACCTGCTGCTAACTGCCCTGATTTCACTAATCAAGGTGATTTCATTGAAATCAGCTGAAGTCATGGCGAAATGTCGCTCTCATTTATCCTAGTGTGACCACGGCTTAATTCCATGAGTATGGTTTTGAACCCAGTGGCAGCAGGGGAAGCTGATACAGAAGTGTTTCTGTGAGGGTGTGGGCTACTTTGATTTTGCCAGTGGCAAGATAGATCTGTGGGAATGGTGTGAGGGAATGCACCCTGTCAAGACAGAGCAGGTGATGGCCATTAAAAACACACACGCTTCTGCCTGTCAAGTTTTGTTCCACTCTCTTCCTGGATGTGGCGATGATGCTGGTGATGGTGATGCAGGGAGCCTGGCAGAGCGGCAGACACTGGAATGGACAGCTACGACAGGTTTCCCAGCTATCTATGGATTTCACCTCATTACCCACTGGGGCTTTTCCTCTAATTGGAGTCCCCGACACCACCTGTCCCAATGACATACCTCTCCTCTCCTTACCTTTTTATTTTTATTTTTTTATTTTTTTGATTGGCTGCAAGGACCAGATCCACTGCTGTGTTTTCTGTCTCAATTTCCTGAGATGGGGTTATTGAAAGGATGTTGCATTAGTTAGCCCAGTTCTGCTTTGCAGCAGATGGATTTGAGCCAGGTGTTACTTTGACAGACGATAGTTTGTTCTGCAAGCATTACTTTGATTTAACACTGCAGAAGTGTCATGAGCCTCCCCTCTCCAACATCTAAGCTCAGTTTCTTCAGCAGTGCTCCCTTTAGTTTAAGACTGTAGCACATGTTAGTTACACCAGACCCTGTATATTAGTACCATAAATGCACTTACAGCAGTTTTTCATGTTTTAAAAAATGTGTTTGCATCATGCCAACTCCTTTCCACTCTCCATCTCTATGTCTTTACATCTATAATTCAGAATTAAGAGGGTGAGGATGAGGTCTCTCCATTTATGCATATGAACCCCACAGCAGAGGAAAAATACCAGGATGAGAACTACATTTTTATGAAGCAGACGTGTTCCTAGTAGCAGTTCACGGCTGTTTGGAGTTTGTGCCGTCCCTTAAATGAACCTATAAACACCTGCTCCTCATGTGCAGGGTCACTTGAGCAGGTAAATGAAAGTTCCATTTAGGGGTTTTGATGGAACACACTTGTCGTTAACCTTCAAATGTAATGGCATTGTCATTCTTGTAATGGAATCACACCACAGCACTGCGTGGAACTGCGGGGAATAAAATCACCTACTGGTGTTAGACACAATGTAACGAGGGAGCATGATCGCTCACATGGAACACAATGCCTCTGTGTGTGCCTGTTGTGAGAAAGGGGTAGATGTCATCACTCTTTCACCTCATGACTACACAGGCAATTGATTTGGTTTATTGCTTCCAGCCCGGCCTATGGGGTACAGCTGTAGCGCATTTGTCCTGAGTGAATTACTCAAGACAATCAGCGACTGTGAAAACATTTCATTGAAGAGATACTCCATATGGCCTCAAGGTGTAGGGTCAAAGTCAAAGTTAAGAGTGTTTTCCACTTGCCAAGTCAGGCCAGTGGGTCAAAGTTCTCCTGGTATGTTTTTCAATGGCCCAGCAGGCAAAAATAAAGGCAATTTAAAAAAATATATATTCTTATAATATTGTAATATGGCTCCCTAACCAGCAAGTAACTCTGTGGATTGTTTTCTCTATTCTAGTTAATTGTGGGCAGTGCAGTCACAAAGTTTAGAACAGTCAAATAATACCTTTTTTTACTGCTTTGGCATTTGCACCATAACACCATATTTCATTGCTTAATAATCTAAGCAAGCTAGCAAGGTAAAGGTAGCATGAATCTAAAATACACAGAAAAAAAAATTAAATGGCCTCATGGCCTACCTTCAACAATGAGAACAACTGTTCTGAACATTGTTTTTGAAATGTTTTATTCAGTAATTTCCTTGAATGGCTGTAATCAGTCTGTAGTTCATTTTTGTGGTTTCCAAACAGAAAAATTGTTCAATAAATTAAATCACACATCCAAAGGAAACCAGAGAAGCAAGGGAATGCAATAGACGGATGACAGCTGATGACTGTGAAAAGTTCAGCCTTGGCCAACTTTTTTTTTTGGCTGACAAGTATAATGACCGTCAATACATTGTCTGAATTTCCCAGATCGTTCTGCTCCACAGGAAAGTAATAGACTTGCAGTCAGTTTTGCATAGAAAAACACTGAAGCACAAAAAAACAGATTGAATACAGTAGAATGGTACTATACAAATGACCTGGGAAGTCTGCAGGTCAACCATCACTGATGACGTTGAAGTGAGTAAGACAGACAGTATGAGAGAGACCAAATCCAGACCTGGATGGCTCATATTTGAGGCTTTTATGATGCTAGAACATTGAATAGTGCAATTGAAACTAATGATGACAATTGGTAGTCATTTTGTTTCACTGAGTGGTAAAAAGTTTCTTGACATTGTTCATAGTTTGGAAAGACTCGCTGGTGTATCTACTGAAATAATACTGTGAACTGAAGTTCATATTGCTTATCGGTTAATGTTGACGTCATCGTGCAAATTGACAGAAAAGTGCATGCAGTAATAGCTTCAACAGTGACAGATTTGACAAAAGTGCCACATTCAGGTCTGCATCATTAACTTACAATAATGTACTTCAACAATGTGAATTGATTTTAACTGCTGACGTTGTTCTTTATGCTTAAATTGTGTTTAGTGGACAGGGGAGGGATGCAACTTGGTGCAGATATCTATAGCAACAGTCAGTCTGAGGTATGATGACCCTGCCACCTCCCTCATATTATGTCAAACCTTTGACTGTGTGGTACAGTAATTGCATTAATAAAGACTCATTATTGTCAAAGCTGCTCAGTGCCTTTGTGCGACAATCAATTGCTCTGCATTAGGCTTTATTGACTCGCCCTTGAAACTGCTCAGTAAAACAACGGGTTCAGATAGGAGTTTTCTTTCACAACTTGCAGATAACTATTGACAGTTTGTCTGACATAATGGGGCAGTTTCAGTTACCACTGTGCACTGTATTCTTTGCATTTCCTGCCAAAATGCAGTCAATTGTTCTCTGCAGTCAGCGGAATTCAAATGATCCCCGAGCAGTTTGCCACAAAGACGCTACCATGAATGCTGGACAAAACCAGATTAATTTCACTGGGCTTCTAACATTTGGCCGCACTATTTGCAGTGATGGTCAAGTCAATAAAGTTTTGTTAGACTCTGTCATTAGATGTAGTGTGATCTAGCAGTTTATTGGTCAGCAGGTTTTTCTGTTTTATGGTGTAGAGGTAGAGTGTGCAGGATATCATATTGTGCATATATTTGAAAACAAAGTTTATTATTCAGGATTTTGTTTTTTTACAACATCAAGGATCTAGGCAGTCAAAAATCATTCTGTTACCTGCAGTGGTATACTTGTGCTGTCAATCATTTTGTAAGATCAGATGTCAGATTTTTCAAATGGGTGACATCTCATTTTAGAGGGAAATTCTTAAGAAGCTGTTAAAAGACCAGACAAGATAGAGTAATATTTTATTTCCTAAGGGGAAGTGGTTGCCGCATGCATATGTGATATAACAGAAATTAATAAAAAATAAATGAACCAGCACATGATTTCAATTGCATGTGCCCCACTGGGCCTGCTGGTGGTGCTAGAGGGAAGGTCATGAGGTCACCAAAACTGTCAGGTTTCATCCTCCTAGCTAACAAGAACGTTGTCACCATGTTTCATGGCGATCCACCAAATAGATACGCCACTTTTTATTTACATGGTACTGGTGACAGACTGAGTGATTGGCACAGTGCCGCACAGGTCTGCTCTTCCCAGGTAAAAATGAATAAAAAGACAGAGACAGATTAGATATTGAGCCATCCTCAGTCATTAGTCAGCACTTTAATGGACAGTGATACAAAAGAGTGCCTGAGGGTGAGAGCTCACACACAGAGTGCAGGGCATCAGTGACATCAGAGCCTATTTTCTCTGCATGTCTAATAATTACCTTCTTGAAGACAGCTTGAAGTGTGATAATTTGTAGATTACACTGAAGCCCACAAGCCCACATTTCCCTCTCAGAGTTGCATCCTCATGCCAGAACCTGATTAAGAAAAATAAACATAATAATTGTTGTAATAGTAATAATAATGTAATAATGATAATCTCAAAAGATGTGTTGAAGAAATAATTATACTTGCTAATTATAAATCATAATGTTCTGTTCCTAAATCCTATCTGAGGAGAAATCTCTGCAATATCTGATTTTGCATGTCCTTCATGGCATTTCCCTTAGGGGATTGAATGTCAGAGCTGTGCCACTGGCTTTAATATCTTCATTTGCATTCTCAGGCCTTGCTTTCTGCATCATTTGGATGAGAATAAATTTCTTCCTCAAAAGATCAACATCTGTCTATTGTGCTCCTTCCATTTTGGACCAGGTCACAATAATTAGGAAAAGACTGGATGCTGGCAGAAATTCTTCATAACTGAAATGTACCTGTCATTAAATACAGTATGGAGTCTGATTTATCTAAACAAATATATTATACTGTACTATTTCATGCCAACAAATGCCCGTCTGCCCTGGCTTCTCTTTGGTCACTTCAGTTTGGTCATTAATGTCACTGGTGGCCTGACAGATAAAGTTGGCTGTTTTCACCCATCTCACATTCCTCCCACTGCCTGTCCCACTCTACTGACAGAAACAGCTGCAGGATTGCAGAACAGGTCCCTGATGTCTTTATCTTAGCACTAATTCGCTGCGTCCTTCACGTTCGACATCTTTTCTTCCCTCAGGCTGTTTGTTATTCTAGTCATAGAAGTCTCTATCTCTCTTTCTCCCTTGCCATTTCTGAGGCCTTGTCTGCCCCCCACCCGCAAACCCCATCCTATCTCCATTGTTTCTCACATCCCAAGGTCTCATTTCTGAGCCAAGGTGGAAGCCATAATGAAGGCATCACCATTTGGATGAGAAATGGTGATAATTTCTCATTGGACGGGCCTTTGTATGCTATCAACCATTATCCTCTTCAACACCATGGGGTTTGTGAATAGGATGCTACAGGAGGCCGTCCCGACAGAAAATTTTGTGTGCTGAAGTCATTCTCTTTCCTTTGCTTAACTGATATTGTTTTGTATTGTGTGCTCATATCTGTATTTATTTATTTGTTTTTTAAACAGCAGACTTTTTAGTTGTTATCCAACGGCTAGTAGAAATAACTCTGTCGGCCAGTTGGTAGGGTCAGTTAATGCCAAAATTTTCCAAAAAACCCACTGGTGTTTCAGCTCACTTGACAGGCAGCAGACTGGCGAGTGGGGATTGCTGGTACAAATCTCCATGTTGGCAGATGCATCAAGCGCAGAGTGCCTACATTATGCCATTTGACATGATCAATATTAAAGATAACATTTCTCCACCAAGAAAAAGTTATGCTCCACTGCAAAATCTTTTGCTTTGATAACATCAATTTACTCTGCACATGGTCAAGAATAGGCCTAAACAACAGATCACTGATTATCCATTCGTAAGCATCCTTGTTAGTTGCTGCACAATCAAAAAGTGTAGGCCCCCTTTACCTATTACAAATTATCCACTTGTTTATTGCTATTATTCAGTATTTACAGCTCTCCTCACCCTTCATCTGTATGAGGCAGAAACAGATGCCTCCTTTTGGATGTAAGATTTTTTTTATATAGAACAGAGTGTGGAGGATAGATTCATGACAGTGTTTTTGCACAGCTCCCTCTCCTTACCATTAAGTATTTAGTTTGATTAAAAGGTAATTAAAAGGATGCTGACTTAAATTTAGATATTGAGCAAAAGGAGAAATGCATTTACCAATATTTTGTACAGTTATTTTTTGCGATTGGAGTTGTTGGCACTCAACATCATGATCATCATCACCTCATCAATTTGTAATGCTTGAGGAAGTTAAGAGATGTACTGTATCTTCCCATATTAAATGTCTATAACAATTTTCATCCCCCTCAGACAGTACTGGTGTTTAGAGTATTACATGCAAATGCTTTTTTCACTGTCTTTAGAAGTAACTCAAAACTCCAACAACGTATGGAAAAATTGGGAATTTTATAGCAATGCCATCTTTACCAGAATTACAACTTACTGTTGGACCACAGAATTCCTTTAAAGGTTCTGACAAATGTAAATGTACTGTAAAATAGTATGGATGATGCATGATCACGCACTACACAAAACTGACAGGCAAAGAGAATCAGTGACAAATTCATCTAGAATGACCTTGGAGCTGGCTGCCAGAAACCCATGTATGTTTAAAACATCTAGACCTAACTGACATTGCCCTGCTTTGTTTGAAGTGCTGGCAACTCTCAACCTGCTGTTAAAACAACCATCTGTGTAGCTCATAGCTGTAGGACACACTCTTGGCTGGCTGACAAAATGGTTTCAGTGTGGATAACGAAGATGTGTGTGAAGTGAGGAGTCCTCTATAAGTTCACTGGAGCAATTTCATATTCATATAGAATTATAAAGTCAAAAACAGCACAAGCCTCACAGGCTACTCTGTGAGACTGAATAGTGATACTTGCTGGTCTGAATGGGTAGACACATTACACATGTGATTGTGTTATCTCTAAATATAAAAGAGCATGCAATATCAGGCATTTAATTTTTTAAGTGCCATTCTGTTCAATGTACAATGAAAAAAAAATCTATAAACAGAGATTAATGGGGTTTACAGGTTTTTAGAGCTTTTCTTATATAAATGAAATGATGCTTATGTTATTTCATGTTAAGTGAATGGTGTACTTTTTTCATGGGGACTCTCAGTCTGTTTGCTCACATGGACAACATATTTACTTTCCAGAACTTTACTCAAGTGTCATGGATCATCTGTGGGCTTCAACTCCTGTCTGTGGCAACATAATTACGTTAATTCAATAGGTGTTTAGTATATGAAAAACAAGTCATTAGTGCAAAATACCCACACTGCCACACTGACAAAAGAAGGTTTTTAGAGTAGTGCAATAAAAAAGACATCAAGCACATTGACAATGAAGGAAGAAAAGTAATTTGCTGCAAAACACTTCTAAGTCCCAGCTCCCCAGCAAATGTGTTTACAGATTATTAAAGAACCCACAAAACTTGTCTTCTAACTTTTAAGAAAATTCCAATAAGGATAGAGGTGTTTTGACAGCTTGTCAAATGCCTCCCAATGGGAGTATCTATTATAAGGCTATGGTGTAGCATTTTTCCTCATGTCTAAACCCAGCTGCACTGCTCCACACAAGCTCAATATCAATACAGCTTCACTTAAGGGAGGCAAGCCACCTGCTACTCACAATGTGAGTAATTCTGTTCAAACATACCATATATCCATTTTGGTGTGAAATAATAATCAGAATTTCTTCATTTACATTTTCTAAATCAAAGAGGATGCTATTCATAAGGTAACATTTTGTCAACCAAAGACATAAGTGACTATATTTTGTTTTAACATTGTTAGGAATTATTTTGGAAAAACCGTCACTTGTTTTTTAATTATTAGGTATTGTTTTGGAAAATGATGCTTCATGTATTCTCATTACAATCCTGTTTTCTTCCACTGCTTTTATTCTTCTCGTCCTTGTCCCTCTCCATGTTTGACATTTCATCCCAGAATGCCCCTGACTGGATGAGTGGCTTTCAAAGATGAAAGCACCTGCATATGAGCCCCCTCACAAACCAGGAATGCATGGCTTGTAAACAAGTATGGCTCTGCCATGATCTGGTGAGGCAAAACAACAACAAACATTCATCTGACTAGCAAATTGTCAGGTGTAATGTTATGCCACACTGAGTCATAAACAGCTTTCTGTGATTCAGTCTCTTCTGACTCTGTGACTGGCTGTGTATCATAATCATAACTTTGTAATGAACTTGCAGATATGATGGCTGAAGAGGAAAACAAAATTGCTGAAATTGAAACTCAAATTGCAGTCTTCAGCAAGTCATCACAAAATGATTATTTCATTTTGAAATGATCATATTTGCAGTACAATATACCATGAATGCAATATTATTGTTATTGACATTTTTTATGCTGGATATGCAGTTGAATTGATTAGTATTGTGTAAGTAGAGTATTGTGAAAAATACACCACTTTTAAATTATTGCTTGATAAATTAGTCCAGTGTGTCATCTTACCTTCATTCTACCTATGAACTCTAAAACGTCAGTGTATGATGAGTCTGTTCCAACGAAGATGGTCCTGGTTCTTGATATTATGTTGTACAGTTTCACAGACACAAGTGACCATATTTGTTCTTTCTGTTGAAAGTTCAGCAATAGTTGTGCCTTTTTAAACCCATATTAGGGTTGCAGTCACAGCTGATAAACCACTGTGTGTATCAAACAACACTGATTCAAGTTTAGTTTTTTCTCCCTTCAGTTTTGACAGTAATTTGATAATCCTACATGACATAGTTGTGGGATTACAACAACCATTCAATATTTTGCGGTCTTCATCACAGAAAGCTGCACCAGCACTTTCAAATCTCTTTTAACATCAGCAGTCCTTTATTACCCCAGCAAGCCCCCTCTTGTCCTGCGTGGCCGAGCGTGTGCTCCTCATTTGCATGTTTGCTCTCTGATTCGGCTGCTTCTGTCTTGTGTAAAAAGTCCTCCAACTCCCCATAGGCCACTCAATATTCTGGAGCACCGTCGACAAGTCTTAACCCACAGTCAGCCTGGTTCTACAGTCTGTCCAGCAAATGACAGATGAGGACTGACCTTTGAGAAGCTCCTTGGTAAAGTGCCCTTGCGGAGAAACAGGCGACTTGGCTCTCATGTTTAGCAGGGCTGAGAGTATTCTGTAAGGAATTATACAGTCAGTATACAAAAAAATAATGTCCCTCTCTAAAATGGATTTGCACCTCCATTTGTACAGGCAGTCTCAGACTTCTTGTTTATTCCCCCTTTAACCTTTTCTACTCCTTCATTACATCTCATTCTTAGTGAAATATATGTTTCATAAATAAAATGAATAAGGCTTAGCCCCGTTGTTATCTTGTTTTCTGAAAGAGCAACTGCTCCTAATGGTGTGTAAACTCTTTATACTGTGTCGCTAAAGGCTGAGCATGATCACCTGTTCAGACTTTGCTGTTGTTTGAAATAAATCTTACAACAGCTTCTAAAGTATTCATTCAGTTTATTTGTTCGTATATGTTTAGTCAGGAAAGTGCTTGGCATTGAAAGGGCACACAAAAGGCCCACTTGGTGGATGGTGCAGACTTTTTTCTCCTTTCTTTTTCTTTTCTCTCTTCTCCTTCTCTAGCTACAAAATATATAATATTGAGATATGAAGAAGGGGAAACTACAACTATGATGTGAGAGGGAAAAAAATGGTCCTGATGTTTTACTTTTGTTTTCTTTTTTCTCTCTTTCCTTCACAGTCATTGACTGTATCAACTCATCCTTTACATGTATGCCCCAGTCTCTGTTTGTGATGGCATATACCAACAAACCAATAAAAAAATGTTTAAAAAAGGTGCAGAAAAGAAAAGGAACTCAAAATCATTAGCTTTGAGAAACTGATTGCATGAGATGAATTTATTAGGCAACCTGACATGATGAATTCACTGGGTCCAGTTCTTCATTGGGTATCTGAACTCCACAGCAAATGCAACAGCTTTGAACTGTAATACTTCAGAGATGTGCGTGGAGTCTGGGAAATTGATTTCCTTGAAACAAGACTCTGCTAATTCTAACCCTCCAAAGAGAGTAATCTGTTTTGCAGAAAATTTACAATTTGCAACACTTGATACACATAAGCTATCCAACCCTGAGAACTAAATCAATTGCTTTTTGCAAGCTGTTAACTAAGAGTTGCAGGGAATATGAGACTCTCAATCTCAATGATTTATGTGCATGTGTTATTAAAAGATATTATTAGGACAATATCCTGTGGATTTGCCATGGTGTGTTGCCTTTGTTTGGTGCTGTGTTAGCGTGGGATCCAACATCCAAAGCTTTTATTCCACTGTGTTCTGGGAGGAATGCAATTAATCCTGCATTGATCAGGCCTTCGTTTAGCCCAGGCGGGGTAGTTTGTAATATTTGTGCTTTGCCTTGTTTCCATTGGTGCACTCTATTCATTTTTGATCGATATCCCATTAAACATGGTGTTCCTAGGGCAGAGGAGTTTTCTTGAAAGGTGGGGCAGCTCTAGGGGCGTGGAGAGGTAGGGTGCGTGGGGGGGGTGTAAATGTTTTGTAAAGGCCCTTGGGTGACACTTTGATTGACAGGTGGGTAGAGGGGAAATTAGTTTATATCCAGGTAAATGAGTGCAGCATAAAGCACTGCATGTCAACTTGAAACCATCGATTTCTGTTATGCCTGTCTACCGGTGGCCTTTGGCTGCCAGTGGTGACAAAGTAGTCACCCCGAGGTGAAATAGGTTGGGCGATGTACTGAGGTCTCATTACTAAGTGAAATGTTTTGAATCAGTACCAACCTGTAAATCACACAGTACCACTGTTTTATTCATTTTCAACCTATAACAGCTCTGTTTGTTTCTTTCTTCCTTCCTTCCTGTGTTTTTCCTTTCTTCCTTTCTGTCCTTCTGTTTCTTGAGCGAGGGCGTGTCCGTTAAAATTTCTGATGCCTAAATGCAGCACGCAAACGTGGGTGGAATAAGTAAAAGAATATTAAAAATTAACCTGAATACACTTCCTCATTTCCTATCAACATGTTTTATGCTAATAATAATTCCCTCCCCAGCCAAACCCTTCTGACTGTGCCGCACTTAAAATAGAATCCTCTTTCTAAATTACACACATCTTCTCAATTTCAACTCTAATATTACAATAATAATAAATTAGTCATAGCGCCATTTATCAACCATTTACATTAGTGTTGATGAATTATTAAGATCTTGTGAATAAGTTACCAAAAGGAACATGTAATACTAGTTGAAAGTGATTCATTTTCATTCATGGAGCACAGTGACTGTTTTATGGGCCGATGTTAGGAAGCATCAGGATTATTATTATGATAATGTCATACTTCACTGATCCCTGTAGGGAAACTCTTCTATTTCACTTAAAGACCAGCATCCCTAGTGCATGTACTGTACAGTTTAGTGTCTTGCTCAAAGACACTTCAGCAGGGGCTGAGCAGCAGGGCTGTGAGAAAGGGTTTTTCTTTTGGGTTCTTACCCGTGTAGTTACCCATGTCCTTGTGAGTATAATACATCCACCAAGTTTGGTCCATTAATTCTCTCCTTGTTGCAAGAGCCTCTCTGGGAGTGCTTCGCTCCAAACAGAATAAAGAAGATACAGACAGGAAATCAAGACAACTTTGAGCAACTACACAAAGCTGAAAAATTGCCCAGAAGGAAAAGATAATGGTTAAGGTTAGGAAAGGGTCATGGTTAACATTATGAAACAAGAAACAAACAATGGACTGGGGAATCGAATGCCGATGTCCCACAGGGAAGTCAAGTTGATTGACCTGTCTGCGACCCCACCTTCCTCCTAACACAGACTTTCTCACTCTTGGTACTCCCTCACGGCACATGGTGCAGGCACAAACCATACTTCGAACTGAAGCACATTACTTTGAAATGCAATGAGCCTGGGTTGTTATGTTACCCTGCTGTACTAAACTTCTGGTACCATAGGCTTAGCTTTTTGAAAGTACATTCAGATCTCTTTTTGAAAGTCTCTTTGACAAATATCTAACTTCATGGTGGTGCCTGTAACATATTACAGCTCATCACATGTTAGGAGAGAAGTTGAAGTGAATATATTTGTTGCTTGAACTCTAGGTGCAGCTTTTGGGGCAGCATGGCTCAGGAGGTAGAGCAGTTGTCTGGTAATAGGAGGGTTTCTTGTTTGATTCCTGGCTCCTCCAGAGAGTGTCCTTGAGCAAGACACTGAACCCCTAACGGCTCCTGATGGACAGTTTGGTACACTGCATGGCAGCCTCTGTCATCAGTCAGTGAATGGGTGAATATGAGGCAAACACTGTAAAGTGCTTTTAGTGATCGGTGGACTTGAAAAGCACTACAGAAATGCACTCCATTTACCATTTCAAACAGTGAGAAAAAAAAGCAACACACATTTGATGCCTCGGGTACTAAAACTGTCCAGTTTGGTTGAGCAAGACAATGAAAAATGTCATTGCAGTTTACAACATATTTCAGATTATAGTTTGGCTTCAACGTGGAATTAAACCCTGTTGGAAGGGCACACGTGTCTAGGTGTGTGCAAGTTTTATTTCACAGCCATCATTCTGTTTGAATGTATGTAAGATATTATAGTATTCATTATTTCAGTCTGCCTTCCTCAGTCCAAATCAATGATATACAGCGCTGACTTCTACAGTGTTTTTACCTGCAGTACATTCAGAGCATACTGCACATTTTTATAATAATGCAACACTCATGGAGCTACACAAGACCAGTGCCAATGAAAAATCCACCACTTGCTTGAGGACTAAATCTGAATTTTTCTGATAAAGTTCTCTCTGAAGCCAAACTAGTCAGACAGCTATTCTTTAGAATTGGCCACTTTGCCCTCCCATCCGACAGAGCGGGAGAGTTTGCCTCATCACTTTGGGGAGATATAGGTTTTTGCAGAGCTCTCTTGGTCGGATGGTACATTTTCCAAGGTAGACAGTGAATGTGATTGAGGTGTCAGCAGCTGGCATCTTTGGATTATAGAGATTGTCGGAGCAGCAGGTGGTGCCACAGCCGGTAATGGAAGTTTCATTTTCACTGATGTAGAAAGGCACGACCCGTGGCCTGATAGCCCTCAGCTTTAGTGGACTGGCTGTGGTCTGGTGGGGTTTTGAAAAAATAAAAATAATCTGCCACCAAAAACTAGGACAATACAAAGCTACATTAGAGTTGCAGGTTTCCAGCTGTTGCTACAGTCATCTAAAGCAAGTAATAATAAAGAAATATGTTTAGAGGCAAGAGAGTTGTGGAAATGTGTGAAATGTGCTTGTTAGCACGTTAACATTACACTCAAGAAAATGAACTTGGTTCTCGGTTCGGTCATGTAATTCTTTTTAATATTTATGTCTTCTGAACAAAAGAGTTGCATGAGCTCTTGTAGATAAAGGGTCTAAAAGTAAGATTACCAGCCCCAGGGTCTTGAGCTTCTGTCTGCTTCACCATCCTCCTCTCCACCTTCATCTCCCATCCTGTTTCCCTAGTCTCTCTTGGGCTTTGTCCCGATACCCACACTTGTGCTCTTTTTACTTTGGCAAGTGGCTACTTGAGTTGTGTATTTCCGGGAACTGGCAAAACTGTGTAAGTCGGCATGAAGACGATACATTTTTGGAGGTTTGGAAGACACACTTGGGAAGATGTTTGCAGCTGCACCAGTAACTACTAGTGTTTACAATTTGTATACAATTTTTAAAACCATATATGAATTAAATATCCAATAAGCAATCTAAATATTTAAACAACTGGGTTGGCCAAAATTATAAATAATAAATACATTAATAAATAAGCAAATAAAGATGTAAATAAGCAATTAATTTCATCTAATTACATCTAATGCCTAATTTATTCTGAGCATACTGCCCCATAATAGGGTTACAATATGCTAATCTAACTTTTATTTACATAGCAATGTTTTCTTGCCAGGTACCTTAATTGCTGCTCCCTCCTTTTGGCATGCAGTCTCTTGATGAATTATGGGATACACTCAGTGGTAAATTCCACTTCGAATCAGTATTAAGTACGGGTACATTTAGTCTGGATTCAGTACACCTGCATTTGGACATTTTCAGATGTCTTCCAGTCTTACACACCTCCTTGGCCGCACATGAATGCACATTCAAGACCACAAGACAACAAGTGTGGTTACTGGGACAAAGTGCTTGACTGTGTTTGTAAGTCAGAGAAAAACTCCCATCCTCTCCCTCTCCCAAATTTCCAATTTAACTTGGAATTCCCAGGTTAGTAGAACTGAATTTGCATCAGTTTTTATTTTATAAATCTGCCTTACATTCACCTTTGATCTGGACACTGCCATTGTTTTAATCTCTAGAAAGACTTTTTTATTTATTCTGCATTTCTGCTTTATTCAGTAGCGATAGTTGAGACACACTGGAGAGGCAGCGGAGAGGGGATGACATGCAGCAAAGGGCTCTGCTTGGGATCAAACCCGGGCTGCTGCAGTCATACAAGGACTCAGCTTTGATCTGTGGTATGTGCTGTACCAGGTGAGCCACTGCGATGCTCGTAGGCACCTCCATTTTGACATTTATGCAGATGTTAAACACTTTTACGACAAAGACAGTCAGTCTCCCTTATATACCATTTCATGTGCCATTGACACTGTTGTAGTTGATGATCCTACAAATATGCATGTCAGACGCAGAACAATTTTGTTTTCGGTGTAAACCCATGCGGGTAT
>OMLB01001781.1:0-10767 GCA_900302555.1 Myripristis jacobus
GGGCTTATCGTTGACCTGGCCGGAGAGCCGAGGCCCCAACTGGGCAGGGAGGGTTGGGGTCTTCACGCAGGACGGCTTGGCACTCTGCAAAAAGGACAAAACACAAAGAGACAAAACCTTCAGCAGGATTCTTGCTTTTGTCAGTCAGTAGCTTGACCTTTATTTATCCAGCGAGGGCTTGAAGCATTTATACCTGCGGTTAGATCTTACGCTTCATTTACAACTTGAAATCAGCTGTTTGAGAGTCATTCATTTGAAGATGATATGATGGACAGGAAGGAACTTGCCCCTGTTGCCATCAGATGCATTGGATTTTTCCAATCTTGCCTGGGCCACATGGCTTGCTTGACTGTTATCGGTCATCAAAACCAACCTGCTAATTTTACTTCAGAAGAAATTTGCTTCCAAGGTGCACTTTAGTTATAGTAACTGTCGAAAATGGGGTCATGAAGACAGTGAGGACAGATATGCCACAATCAGGGTTTCCTTCCCTGTGCTTGTACTACAGTATATTGTATTATTTTGTTTCCTTTTTCTTTATCGTTCCATTTGGAAGGAGCGATAAAGGAAATACATGGACCAGTGGAAACACGCAAACAAGCTGTGAGTGAGGCATTAGACGACAATACACCTTCCACACCAAACACGCAATCAAATCTGCCAAAATATTCTTACCATAAACACTTACCACCCCACACAAGCCTAAAGAAATTTAAGCATTTGTGACATTTTGGCCACCTTTTGAAAACAATTTGCCATTTTCCGATTTCCCCGCATTAGTATGGACCTGGCCTTACAGTCACATACTGTGACAGCAGGGTGACAGCATGGTTAATTATTCTAACAGTAAGAGAGTCTCTAACCAAGGCATTTAACATCCTGTGAGGTCACTATTCTAAGAGTGATATATCTACATGTTAAAATACATATAATGTGTCCGCAATCAAACCGCAGGGGGGTAAGCCAAGCTCAGACTACAAGATTTAAGAAATCCCCAAATTGCTGTTCGCTCAAACTACACATCATTTTCATCATTGTGGTCACCTGGGAGGACATAAGCCGTCTGAAAGTCTGAAATTTCTACACACAAAACTTAACATGAGAATTTGAAACATGTGAGGTGACTACTGTTGTAGCGATGAGGAGCAGTTGGCCACTCTTATCACATGCGGATAATTTTGTGCCAAAACAACAAAGACAAGAAGGTGGAAAGCCAGCATACAGCAGCAAGGATTGCTTATTTTGCAGAGAGCATTGGAGGTAAATAAAGTCCAAATAATCCTGCAGTATTAATGTTGACTTCTTCCTGCAGGAACGCCTGTCGCTGACATTGGCCATTGCCCGGTGCCAGTTCAGGGGTTTGTTGTAGAGCGGTCTGAGAGCCCTCACACTACAAGAGCACCTCTGATTTTGTGCTGACAGTTTTCAAATAAGGAAGTGATTCGACAACATGCTCAGGGACACGTTAATGAAACACATTGATGCAGTTTTCACAGCCTCTCAACATCTACACACACATATGGGACAAATCAAATAGGGATTCTATAGAAGATTGGCACAACTGGGAGCAAACTGTCACCCAGCCCAACCCTTTTACACAACCCGTCTCACAATCAACTTCATCTCACATCCCGTAATTAGCGAGGGAGCCACAGTTTTTCTCCCACCTTTTTTCACTTGTAATCGCCTGATCATGTCATTATTTGCTCATCTCAGCGCACAGTAATTACGCAGGCGCCCGACGATATTCCAGGCAACGTCTCTTTGTTTTAGTCAAATTGCCATTAATCCCCCAAGCTACATGGAGGGATCAGGGACGCAGCCCACCCCTACACCACCACCATACATAAACACAGCCTCTGTCACCCTCATTGATATGTCTCCTGCATAGTGCCACTGCTGTGTGGCTATACACACTCTTTAATTAAAAAGAGGGGAATAAAGAGAAATAGTGAGATCCACGACTTGAATGTAATGAGCTTCAGTCCATTTTTTAATTTTTACATGAACATTCAGCTGATGCTCCTATCCAGAGCCGCCTCCAACGGATGGGTGAGCGATGGGTGCTGGACACTTTGACAGACACACTGGCTGTCAGAGGGACTGAAGGTGCAACAGGGTAGCATTATGAAACGATAACCCTGCTTTCAAGCCTGAGCCCGCAAGCCTCTGCCCTCCTGAGGGACCCTTGACCAAGACGGTGAACTCTTACCAGCTCTATGCATGCTGGCGTGCAGCTGGCACTGCAGAAAAGTACAGATGGATGCCAGTCACACTGGCTTGTTGAAGGATTCTGCTGGTCGTACTCGATACTGACGGGTTTCTATCCCTTTGAAGCATCACCTAGAGGTCAGAGACATCATCTTCCTCTACAACACACACAAATTATTGTGTTTGTAATTACATTTATTTCACTGAATTTAAATTAATTTATTGATTGATTTGTTTATTTGTTTGTTTAGATAGTTGATTGTCTGATAATTTTCTATTGTCTATTTTCTGGTAATTGTCGTGTTTTTTTTGCCTTTTTTAAAATGAATGTTTTGGTGCCTCTTTGCTTATTTAATCATTTTCTATTTCCCCTTGTTTTTTAAAGCAATCAAGTAAATTTGATCTGGTTTCAAAGGGTCACAGCATTTAGTTATTTTCCTTTTAATAATGTTTGCTGTTTCATGTGAAAACACACACACACACACACACACACACACACACACACACACTCAGAACAAAACTGCACCCCTGATCCTGTCAATAGTTTCAGTATAAAACCCTCACACCTGAGACCTGAGGTGTCTATTGTCCCCAGACAAGACATGCAAAATGTCTACCTGCTAACTCACTGCAAGTTGCTTTTGACAAGAGTGTCAGTGTCAGATGAAACGAAAACGTAAATGTTCTCCAAAAATAGCATTACTGACTGACAGTTGCAATCTCTATCCATCAGACAAAATCAGAATCAGATGTTCAGAGACAAAGCAGTGGTGAACACATGTTGCACTGTTTTAAATGACTCTGAGAGTTCTCAGCAAAACGTTATATTAACAATTTCTTCTTAGGTAGGGGAGGAGACACCTTGGATTAAGTATATGCAACATCATAAGAGAGAGATCATAAAAACACCCAGAACCTGGTGATTTGAACAGTCATGTCTAACTGCTAAGAGTGAACTTTGTTAACAGTATGCAACTGTTATGTGGAGATGTTTGTGCTGCCGTGGCTTGGCGAAAGCCAGAAAATCACGCCTAATCGCGGTGTAATCAAGTATCTCAGACAGCATGCCACAACACACGCCAACACCCTATCCTCCATAGCTGCAGGGCCAGTCTCTTTCTCACTAGATGAGACAAATAAACACATAAAACAAAACCACACAGGCACATCGGCACGCCCATATAGGTGCACTAACACATACGGACATACATGTGCAGGCCTCTAAACAAACTCATGTAAGCATACACATAACTTATCCCTACAGAAATGCAAGCACACACACCCAAGCACACACAAAAGGAAAGCTCAACAATGGATCTTTTGTGGCAGAAGAGTGGACGTCTTTTCAGAAGCTCAGTTCATCAGTCAACATAACACTACACACACACGACCAGCGCTTGTGTCCTCACTTCTGCTTCGTTTATCCTGGAGGGCAGGTGATGTCACTGCCAGAGAGAAGGGTGAGGAAAACAGAGAGTGAGAGGGAAGTATGGAGATGTCAGGGGAACTTGTGACACCCCTATTGTAGCCAAGGTAAACATTGGTTAAAGGTGAAGGGAATTCTCGCTTTGCCTGTGAATCTACAGGGAATGCTTCTACCTGGGCTCATGGGAAGCACAGGTTATGATTTATGACCCTTCCCACTGGGCATGGTTCTCTATCTTCAGCTCTGGTTGCTATATAAACTTCAAAACACAATTACGGGGGCTATTGTTGTTAAATGACCCTACCATTCGTAGCCTTGGGCCATATGTGGGCTCTATTTGAACTACGAACACCATCTCCAGCAAACCCCCTTCCTGGATGACAAAGCTTTAGCTTTTTTGATAGATTATGTTAGGCCAGAGGTTTTCGAACTTTTTCGTGCTGTGGAAACCCAAACTGACTCTCATTAATCCTCGGATCCTCACTTGAAGTGATTTTGCCCAGTGGGCCCTGATATGAAAAGATATTTTGGTGTGTGTGTGTAAAAAGCAGTAAAAGAAAAAATAGATTCAAAGTGTGGAGATTAAAATTCAATGTAAAAATAATCACTCAGTTTCTGGCACTGTAATGGTTTCTGGTGAATTAAATTACAGTAAAATGAATCCATTGAAACCTGGGCAAATTCATTTGATTTGTGTGAAAAACATGGAAAAGAGGCAATTACAAATGAGAAAAAAACTGTAAAAAAGATGCAATTATCAAAAATACCTGAAAATTAGCAAATATATATTCATTCATTCATTCATTTTCCAAAACACTTATCCTCGTAAGGGTTGCAGGGGGTGCTGGAGTCTATCCCTAACCCTAACCCAGACCAGTGATGCCGGTTTGTGTTTAAATGCTTGTGACATCTGAAATATTTTCAGACATGCTTTTAAACTAGTCCTCATTTTGCCAAGGACACCCTGGAAGCCCTTCAAGGTCCCCCTGGGGTTCCCACACACCACTTTGAAAAGCACAGTGTCAGACAAATACATACATACATTCCTAAACACAATCTGAGTGATATGAAAAAAAAAAGCTTATACTTCTAAACTGTAACTCTGAACACGTCACTAAAGTAGTCGTAGTGGACGGATGGAAGGACGGCAAGACATGGGAATTACAGCAACTCTCTCCTGCTATTAGCACCTCTGCTGGCAAAGCCGTCAACTCTCGCTAAAAGCGCCCGTGGCTTCCCCTCTAGAGACAGGCAGAAGAAAGACAGAAGGCAGATGGTTTAGCATTCAGAGGTGTTTAGCATTCCGGTGACGCCAGCAGAGAGGCAAATCGATTGATAAACCCTTACCATTACTCGAGGTTGCTTCCACATTTGCAGGCTCTGGATCGAGAGGAAACTGCAAACTATTAATGGTCATGTTTTGCTGTCCTACGGTCATCAAGTACCTCAAGCTAATTAACAAAACTGGATAGGTTTTGCTTTTTTTGTCGCCAGGATGACATATTTATCACTGTAAGTTCTACTTGCTGCCTTGCATCTGTTGGCAACATGCAGTAAGCTTAATAAATTAGAGACTCTTCAAGAATTAGGTCGAGCGGTTGTCTGGTAATCAGAGGGTTCCTGGTTCAATCCCCGGCTCCTCCAGAGTGTGTGGAAGTGTCTTTGAGCAACACAATGAACCCCTAACTGCTCCTGAAGGGCAGCTTGACACCTTGCATGGTAGCCTCTGCCATCACTGTGTGTGTGTGTGTGAATGGGTGAGTGAAAGGGTGAAAGTGAGGCAGACACTGTAAAGTGTTTTGAGTTGTAGGTAGACTAGAAAAGTGCTGTAGAAATGCAGTCCATTTATGTTAACTCACCAAAACAACAACTTTCCTTGGTCCTTTGACCTGTGTGATGATGGAGGACTAACAGTTAGGGAGGCAATCTCGTCTTGAAATTCAAATCCTATGTAAGACAATATGGGTGGGTGTTTGCTGAAGTAGGCCTGCCAGTTCCTAAACAGCTCCTATCAAGGTACTGTTATGATGCCTTCATATCACAGTATTTACCATCTTTCTGTTTCATCGGCATCTAACTGATGCAACTAGGAATCTTGTATTTTTCTGAAAGCTCTGTCCCAAAGATTAAATCCCAATTTATTGCTACTTTTATCATGCATAATTTTTTTAACCACATACCAACACTGCCTATCATAAAACAAAATATACTTTTTGTTAAATTTACAATTAAATAGTGTAATTTTGAAGAAGTCCATTCAACTTTTCAACTTTGAAACTGGCGTTAGGACAGCAAGTTGTAGGAATCTTTCTTATGTCTACCTTCCTTAAGTTCTGAGAATATGGCATAAAGCAAGGCACTAAATTCTGAAAACCACTGGAGCTGCACTGTTGTCAAAAATAGAAGACTATAGTGGGCAGTTACCAGAAGTAAATTTAACCCAATGACTAAAACAAGACTTTGTTGGGGGTAAAAGACATGTGTGCCCCTTTTTTTCCCATCCAATCTGAGGATTCACACTGGCAACCTTCCAGGCCCAAACATTCTTCAGTAACCTCAAGGCTGTGCCCACTGCTGGGCAATAAAGACAGTTTGATGGTGGAATCTTTTCCCTGGTAAAACCACAACACATTCCAGCTATTCCCCAGTCACCGGCAGTCACTGGACTAATTACAGCCAAAATGGCGAAGTGATTTCCTCTGAATGGCAGCAGTCACTGCTAATCAGGGACTCTCTCTTTGACATGATCCAGCTTTTAATTCAGCTAATTTCCACATGCAATATTCATACTAATGCTTTTGATTATTGAAACTGAGAGAAGATGTGCAAAGAAGGGGTGTTGGGGTTTGCAGCAAAAGCCTGATACAATATCAGAAACAATGTGAACACACATACCTATATGCACATATGCACACACCTTATAGTAAGTGAGATTAAAGAACCATCACAGTGGTTGTACATGTTTAGTGTGATATCTACAACATTTATCTACTTAAGGTTTCTGCTTATCTTTTCCCGAAAAAATAAGTCATATTTAGAGCTGCAATATCATATTTCCTATCTCTGATGCAGCCGCTGGTTTTCATTCATTCCACTATGATATAAAAATGAACTTTCAGAGACTTCAAAACTTTCTTCACACCAGTATTACATCACTGTATCAAAGTCATCCCCATTAATTTTCCTAAAAGCAGCAGCACTGTTGTGTTTTGATGACTTGAATCTGGGCAGAGTGTAACAGTCTCTCTGCCGGGAAAATAGGCAAATGCTTGCTTTATACAGTCAGCTATCAGTTCTGTGGTTTATGAGTGGAGATGACAGAGTTAGCCATAGAAGCCCAACTTTATAAGGTGGGTGTTTCAGCCACAAATTCCAATTTGAAAACGGAGGGATTTGATTATATGTTGTGAAATCTTAAACACCCTTGCATGATTTGTAAAATCATTTGTTGCAATGTAAAATGTGAGTAAAATGTAGGAAATAGGCCCAACATTCAAAATCACTGGGACAGAGGAAAGGAAAGACTCAGCTCTATAAAAATGTCTGAAGGTGCATATGAGCGTATTTCTTAATGGTGGACCATGTGGCCAGTGACCACACACACCTACACACAGTACACAAGGAAGTAAGCTACGCACCTTCCCACGCACATTATAGCAATGTTAAGCTATATTCATGAGAGGAAAAACAACTACGTATCACCTGAAGACCAACAATAATAGGGCCTCTTTATAGACCAGCTACAAGCTTGCTTCACACTCAGACAGACCTCTCAGTTCAGTTAAGGCTACCAATACAACCGACGTGTAGGAAGATCAAAAGAGAGCGTTTGATGTCTGAGGCTTTGAAAAGAATACCATTTCTAACATCTGCCTGGCTCGAATAAAGTTGGACTTTCTTCAGGATTGAGCTTTTTCACTTTTGTATTGTTTGGTTTCTACAGCGACCATATCAGCACTATCTCATTTTGGCTGTAGGACTTTGGCAAAGCCCGGTTTACAGCGACTCCCTGGAGCAACCAACCACACGCTGCTGTTGATTATGAAACACAGGAGGTGGTGGTGGTGGTGGTGGTGGAGAGGTGTTGTTATCCCTCCAGGGAGATACCTTCAAATGCACCAGGGGAGCGGGGTGTCTTATATGTGAAAGAGGGACTGAAAGCGAGAAAAAAAAAAGTGAAGATTGAGTATTTAAGCATGGAATATGTCTGGGTAAGAGAATGTCTGTGGTTGTATGCAGGGACAGAGGTTGTAATTCTGTGCAGGTGGCCTTGGGTGAATATGTCTGCAAAGAATTACCCTGTGCAGCTCAGTAGGGTACTGACTGCCAGAGTGTTACTGAAATATATCCATATGGAGATGGTACTATATCAAGATGAGCTTGTTTTAACTCGCTTGGATTGCAAGATGGGTGGGGTTTGCCACACAGGCCTATATTAGAGTGCCAGAAAATTTAGATGACCAAAAGAATGTTTTTTTAAATTCAATTTACCATGCTTCTCAACTGATTGAACTGTCCTATGTATTAAACCACTGTCTCTAACAGATTAACCCACTGAAACCTGAGCAAATTCACTCCAATTCTCTCAGTGACACAGAAATAGGTGATGAGCAGGGTAGTAAAAAATTACCAGAAAATTAATTAATCAGTAAAAAGAAAATGACCTAAACAAACATGAAAGAGAGAAAGACAGATTTTTTTTAATTACCAAAAGTACCAAAAAGGTTAAGCAAAATTACCCCAAAAGTATAAAAACTACATTAAAACATTTAAATAAAAAGAAATCAGGTGAATTTTGTAAGCTAGGGGACTCTGCATGATGTAACATTATTTTTGTACACAACCTATCCCACATCACAGTCTTAAAAGAAAAGAAAATGTTGATTATATAACAAAAAAGGTTGCTGACTCCTTATTAAACTTCTATCATTCATAAAATAAAACTCCAACTCAAGTGAATGCAAGTGGAATGACCACACAAGGACAACTGTGGTTATTTTTCTAGAGAGGGCAGCTATTTCTGGAAATGAGCCGAGGCCTGTAGCGCTTGATTTGCTTCAATTGGAGATGTAATTTGCAACAAGGGCCAGAAATGACACAACATCAATGTCCTTGTTCATCGGCTTTGACCAGTTTGAACCTGAGAAATGTGTATTAATCAAAAATACCATTAACATCAATTATTAACATCCATTTTTGATCCATAAGAAAATAAAGATTTTCTAGTCATTTGTTAGCTGATTGTCATGTAAATGCGACTCATTGCTGCTTGGACAGGCAGATGACAGAAAAATACCAATTTTTGAGTGAATGCGGCTTCTTTTATGCCCCATCCCTGTTATCTGCTGGCTGCTCTTTATGTTCAGCCTTCAGCCTCTCTCTTTCTCTCTCTCTATCAGTCTTTTACCTCAGATGGAGTTTTTATGTGTCAGCCTCGAGTTACAGGCTTTTACCTCAACCTCAGTTCACCGCCTGTCTTTGATTCATGCCCTACAGAAGACCAAGGACCCATAGCCTCAAGTTCAGTCAGCGTATCGGCTCTGTGTATGTGTGGGTCTTTGTGCTTTTGTGTCTTTGCATTATTGTGCGCACGAGTCTGCATGTTTGTGTGTTTGTGCATGTACATGGTTGTGTGTTTATCAGTGCATGTATCAGTGTGTCTGCCTGTAGATGTCTTTATATTCATTTAGGTATATAGCCGTGTGTATTTTTGCATGTGTGTGCAAGTGTGTGTGTGTATAAACAGAGGACCCCCCCAACCCCAAGCTATAAAACCAGTCTATGGCATCAGCCATCTGTTTTCCAGCACACTGAAATCCTAACAGTATTGATTCCAGGTGCCATTAGTGTGGTTTCCCTGGTCTTTCTTGCTTGCTCTCTCTCTCTCTCTCTCTCTCTCTCTCTCTCTCTCTCATTATACCTTTTCAGCTTTCTGGGATATTCTGCATCTGAACATTGGCTTTTTTTTCTACAAAGTTACCTGTAAGCAAAAAGAAAAAGAAACACCAACACGAGTGTGCTCTCACCATGACTTTATATTCCAAAGCTGTGTGAGAGAGATGTGGAGACTGCAATAAAGAAAGAAAATGAGGGACTGTGTGTGTATGTGTGTGTGTGTGTGTGTGCGTGCACATGGTTTCTAAATATATCCCCTTGTTCACACTGGTCCGCTTTCAAATTCTCCATCTCTGATTTTTTTTCTTCCACCTCAATCTTGCCCCGATCCCTCCTTTTCCCTCACCCCCCTCTCCCTTCAAACTCATGCATACTTAACTGTGCTTGCATTGCAGATGTTTGGTAGGGAATCGCATGAATTTGCATGGAACCGCAAGACTATTATGCAAATGCCCCAATGTGTATCCACCTCTGTGCTTCACTCTTTCTTTGCCGGTCCTTCAAACCTCCAAAAAACCATGAGGGAATCTGACCCAAGGAGCTTGAGGAAAGCCTCCTCATATGAACAACAAGAGCTTCTGCAGGTTAAATAGATGCAGTGGTAAAGTAAGTAGTAAGTAGATAGATACAGATGAGTCGCAAGGTATTGTTGTTAGCATTTAGGCATGTATCTCAAACAGTTTATCGCAATGGGAAACCAGAAAAATAAGCTTGAATTCCTGGATCAGCGACAACCAGAGCCACAGTGCCTTGACTACAGATGATCATGGAGTCAATGTATGTTGGACAAATGTTAAAGAAATATGAATCGAAAAGAAAAGGTCTTATAATTAGACTCCTGCAAAGGCTCACTGAAAGGCTGAAAGAGTCCTTGTTCCTGGTGCATCAAGGAACAGAAACATCCCCAAGAAATTTTGTTTGACATCCACATCTGTTGCCACCCCAACACAATCATTCATTCAGGCAGCTTCCCTGCAGTTTCTGTCAACAATTCTACCTGCAAATTCTCACATATTCCTACCATACCATATTCTTGCCAGTAGCCAGTTTAGAGTCTTCAATCCACTTGCTTTCTGGGAGCAAACCAGAGTGTCCAAAGGGGGTAGAAAGCATGCTAATTCCAACCGTTTCTGCTATGGTGACGCACAAGCACATGCCCGACTCTTTTCTCAGTGAAGGTTGTTTGCATAGGTGAGGACGATTCCAGCCTCCCTGACCTCATTAAGAGACTGCAA
>OMLB01001783.1:0-11821 GCA_900302555.1 Myripristis jacobus
GCGTGCGTGTGTGTGCGTGCGTGCGAAATAGAGTGTGTGAGAGAGAGAGAGAGAGGGAGAGAGAGCGTGCGTCCGTGCGTGGGTGCGCATTCCCTGCAAACCATTATCTGCCCTTGGTCCCTTATCTCCTGCCCTCCAGAGGACCTCCGGCTTGCGGGTGATGGTCAACAAGCTGACGAAGCTCATCAGTTTTCATCAAACCACTGATACCTTCAGATGCCTCTACCTGCGAATGGTACCATTATGTCACTGGAAACACTTAGATTACAGGGACTCCGTGTTCCATTTGAGGGCTAGCCTGCTCGCAGTCATTCCACATGGCATCCTCAAGTGTTGCTCTTGAAAAAGATTCCTTTAGCGTCTCCAAATGCGCGCCCATGCCAACGTTGGCCCTCTATTCTTAGATCATTCCCTGTAATAGTGGTTACCAAACCTTATTGTCAGAATAAACCGGCCATTGTGTAGCAGAGCCCCTCTTATTTGCTTCCCTGATGAAAAATCTAATATTCCCTCTGAAATCATGCACATAAGGACTTATAATGGGTCTATATGATGATGTTAAGGTACATTGCATAATATTTTTTTCTCCCCTGTGGTGTCCTTATAATATTTATATAGGCTATTCCTTAGAAATTGTGTATTCTAGCTATGCCAAAAGTGACAATAGCATTACTTCATTTTTTTCTCAAGCAAGACGTCTCTGTCAATTTCTATAAACGGCCCCTTTAGTTGCATATTGCTGATAGCTGAAGCTGAAAAATGCAAGCAACTAATAGTAAAAGCTCACAATAATGACTTAGGAGATCACAAGCTAGACCTATTTAATGCCCACTGACCATAGGCATCCTTTCAAAGTCGTGGCTATACTTTCACTCTCATATAACCCAGGATCATTAACTACGTAGGCTATACAGTTTTAGGCGAAGCAGTAGTTTCGCTATTGAGCATTTTAACTATGCATAAACAACTGTGAATATCAAAAACCTCACCAGAGAAATCCATAAGCTAGACATCTACTAAAGTTTCACTCTCAAACCCTGAAGCCTAATTGCAGCCTAGAAAGCTATACACCATTTAGACGTCTTTTAAGTACAGTCAACTTCAAATTGGTGAGTGGTTATATTTGGACAGTGACTTATTTCTGATAGTGTTTTTCTTGATCATCCCAGAGTTTTCATGGACAGCCTCGTGGCCTAAATGACTATACTTACTCCAGAATATTTCTTTACTGCTCCAGTTTTATGGCAAAGGGAGAGTTTCTTCTGACTTCTCCCTTGAGCTGTGCGAGAACATGCACAGGCAGCAGCAATTTACCTTGCAACGTATGCAACTCATACAAACTAGTGAAACATAATACATGTTTTAGACCGTTACAGTAGGCCTACAGTCTATTTCATATACTTGGACATCATATGATTAACTTGAGCCTGTTTAGTTTGGGAGGCATTGCTTGATCATCCTAGAGCTGTCATATTCAGAGTTCCTCATGAATATTTCTTTATAGCTCCACTTTTATGGCAAAAAGGGGACTTTCATTGGACACTCCCCTAAAACCTTGGACGTGGATGTTTGTGACTCTGATTGGTCGTGAAGCCCCGACCGACAACACCTGCTTAACTCCTTCATCCAAATTGACACCCGGGGCTCCGAGAAATATAGGCAGCATCCCTCCTCCCAGCTCCTGCACTCAGTCCCACAGCTGCCCTATAAGACACCAGCCCGCAGCTTTACTGATCACTGATCCAAGGTAAACCTAAAGCTATAGGCGCTCACATACACAACCGGATCTTTGCTGGGAATTGCAGCGCACTTTCGGAGACGCAATGTTGGTTAAACTGGCCGTAGCGCTGCTGGTTTTGTCAGTACTTGAGCAAGTAGTGGGATCGGATAATATCGATATTCATGACAGCCCCCCGGAGAAGCCGGCCAGCCAGAAAGGACGTCTTTCCTTGCAGAATACAGGTAAGAAATAGGTGTTTATGGACAAGAATGTGTGGGGAGGATTGGGTCTGGGCAACCGCTCACACATCCATGAGGGGTTTGTCCGGACACGTGTTTCTGTAAATTAAACCATGCAGGGCATACGTCCATACGTTTTGACTAATCTGCAGCTTTTAACTTAAATAACGGCCACATAGTGCACATCATTTACCCTTTTCGATTACCCAGAAAGTCGATATCTTGTAAATACTCTCCGACAGAAATTTAATATGTTAGTAAACTATTAATAGAACGGCACAAGGTAATAGGTAATGTATACGACGGCGCATCTAGGTGTGCGCTTGCGTGCGTCCGTGCATGTGTGTGTGCGTGCAGAAAACTGTTTCAGTGGTTTTTGTGGAAAATATGCTTGTTCTGTCTCTTGTATATGTTCAAATGAAAGTTGGTTGATGTAGGTTACCATGCAGCAGTGGTTGTAGTAGCAGTTTAGTGGTTGGCCAGTACTCTTGGGCAAGCTGGAGTTTATTTATTGATCCCACCCTTGGGAAAATGTTGCTTACATACCAAAAATGCCGTATGTAGCATGCCTGGTCTACAAATCCAACACACGGCGCTATATGTTGGGTCGCTGCCTCATTTAGAGCTACTTCTGCTGTACACTGGGCTAGTTTTTCTTCAAACAGACCATGACTTGCGACCCACAGTGTCAACCTGTATCCAATCATTAAAAGAGAATTGTAATCTCGTTTCCACGCTGAAAAATAGGGACAAACTCCAAGGCAGGTTTCACAGCAGAGTCCCTGGTAACACCACTGTGTAATTCAATGCACGTTGCGGCCAAGCTCGTTCGATCCAAGCACATTCCCGTGATGCCAACACAAGCACCGCCGACAGCGGCTCACTTTTCCTGCGCACTAAAGTTCAACTCTGCCTGCAAATCCCGCACCAGCTCTCCCTCCTTCCCCGTCCTACTGCCCCCAACAGAGGCTCTTTGTTGACAACCATAATTTCCCAAATAAAGCGGAGTTAATGCCCTATTTGCTTTGACCAAGTCAAATCAATGACTTCTTTACGCAAACGTCTGGTGTGCACTTTGGACTGGACAGTGATGGGGAAAAATCCAGGAGTTTTTCTCACGCCCATCAGTTATCAGCTCAAAGTCAAATCACGCGTGTAATTATATTTCACTTAGGTCAACAGTTGGGGTTTCATAGCCAAATTGGAGTTGCAAGCCACCCTTTAGCTATAGATGATGTGCGATTTGCCATATTAACGTTAAAGTTTCCCAACAATGTCACATTGAGTGCACGACATATGATTCTGGAGAGGTTCTCTGCCTGTAGTCAGATGGCATGTGTCATAATACATACTGTCAGACTACAATTTGGGGTTGAAAGAGAGACCTCTGCTTTTTCTTGGTAATTTCTGTCCACTATCATTTGTTTTATTCCTGTCCTCCATGGCTACAGTAGAAAGCAAAGGGCACTTGAGGGCCAGTCAGTGGTGTGCCAGTGTACAGACTAGCAGTAGCTAATGTTACATATACTCACACACATCTGTTATTTTACCGTCTTTACACTTGGGAGATATTACTGCTGTTGTGGTGTGATGTTCTTATTTCATAAGGACTATGCAATAATGTTACGCTCCTAAACCACTGCGTTCAGTATACATCTACATTATATTCTCTATCCAGCACTGCTGTGTTGGGAGACTTGTTGATTAACCGTTGGTTAAGAAAATAACATTGAAAATGTCTGCATTTGTATGTCCTCCACAAGTAGTCAAGGCTGTATCTGCAATGCACCATCCTATCTCAATGCTAGGCAGTGCAGATGGATTCTGGTGCAGAATGACACAGTAATATCTCTGTCACCAAGTGTTCCTCTGCAGGAACCCCTCGGCTCAGGAAATCAGAGTTCTGTCCCCCACCCCCTTTTCTCTCTCTGGCTGGGGGTAGCTGAAACAGGCTGTAGGTCATGAGCACAGAAAAGACAACTTTGTCTTTTAAAACAGTTACACACCACATCGGCTTTTGTCATTTGTGCAGCGATCTATGCCAACGTGGAGTTTTGACTTCTAGCTGCATCAGCCAACACACCTGTATAGTCTGCTACTGTCTCAATGAACACATTACGAGGCCCCCCTCCCCTAACCTGTTGTGTCTTTTCAGCTGAGATCCAGCACTGCCTAGTGAATGCAGGTGATGTTGGCTGCGGCGTGTTTGAGTGTTTTGAGAATAACTCCTGTGAGATACGAGGGCTACAGGAAATCTGCATGACCTTCCTGCACAATGCTGGCAAGTTTGACTCTCAGGTAATAAACTGTTATTGTGTCTTTCTGTCTGTCCGTGGATATTGTTTACATTCTTGCAAAAATGGTACAACCTGTGGCACCACCCTTTGCATCGGTTCAGTGCTTCACAAAGATTATCTATCATTGTGTCATTATCCTGACTGGATTAGTTTACTTGCATGTTTTTTTCTACAGAGGTGCACCTTAAGGCATGTATACTTTGACGGCACCAATTTTTCCAAAAGCGCAATCATATATGCACACTCTCTACATAATCTCTTTTCCTCTCTCACGGAGTTCAGTTTCCTCTCATTTGACTGATGGGTGTACAGTTAGAGTCAGAGTAGCCAGCTGGCTCTGAGCCCAGTTAGCTCCTTTTTCATATGGGTAGAGGAGGCTGTGGTCCTGCCTCACTAAGCCAGGCCTGACTGGGTCTCAATTAGTTTATTAGGGTCACACACTAGGAACATGCATCATTCAGGGTTAAATTTAGAAAGTTTTACTGGATCGAGGGAATATGTTTCACTGCTTTTCACCTATACTCTAATCTCCCCATCCTCTGTTAGAGGCATGTACTTGCACACTCTGCTCCAACACATCCGTACACACAGTCCACCATATCTGAAACAAGTGCACAACTTCTCCCTACTACCCAAACTATTATTTACAACTGTTACAGGACTATAATAGTTTCAGCATCGACAACTTGTGGAGCCAAAGTGTTGGTCTTGTTACTGGGCTCATGCATAGACTGTCAGGTTCCTTCCAGATCAATCGTTCATTTGGACCAACAAGGGGCTTTGTCTTGGATGCGTACTTAATATGTGATTCTTTGTGTGTGTGCGTACACAGGGGAAGTCCTTCATTAAGGATGCTCTGAAGTGTATGGCCCACGGTCTGCGCCACAAGTTCAGCTGTATCAGCAGGAAGTGTGTGTCCATTAAAGAGATGGTGTTTCAGCTCCAGAGAGAGTGCTACATCAAACACAACCTCTGCTCTGCTGCTAAGGAGAACGTTGCCGTCATGGTGGAGATGATTCATTTCCAAGACCTCTTTCCTAAAGGGTGAGTGGCTCTGAATATATCTCTGTTCCTCTGCTACCCAAGGTCTCTACGCTCTCCTGCAGCTCATTCCTCCTCGTCTATCTCTAACTGTTCACCCTCACTGCCAAGTCAAGCTCCCCCTGTTTTCCATCTAAAAGACAGGTGCCACAGCCATTTATTCCTTTCATTTCCTACACCTTGATGTATTATGCCTCTGAACATTAAATCAAAGCTGCTGGCATCACATGAACTATCGGTGTGTCTCTTTTCAGTCCATATGTGGAGTTGGTGAACATTCTGCTGAGCTGCGGAGAGGAGGTGAAGGAGGCGTTAACACGGAGCGTCCGACTACAGTGCGAGCAGAACTGGGGCGCTCTGTGCGACAGCCTGAGCCTCTGCTCTTCCCTCACCCCGCCTCCGCCTGGTGCCGTCACTGAGCATCAGCACCCCGCGCCCTCTCACCCTGAGCCGGAGCACCCTCGCCCACCTCGGCAAGGGGACAAGGACAAGTCTGGCAAGGGAAGCTTCGGCACCCACCCTCGCAACCGCAGTCAGGGGCCCCGCCGTCAGAGCCTGGAGACCGGCGTGGTGGCCGAGCAGGAAGACCCCGAGGCCACTGATATCCGGAGGTGAAAACACAGGAGACTGTCCCGACCCCAACACCATTGAAATCCCACTGACACACATACATATGTTCACTCAATGACATATACACACACATGTGCACACTAGCACCAAAACTCGTCCCACCCACACACACTCTCTCTCTCTCTCACACACACACATGCATATATACACACACACACACACACACACACACATACACTCACACACACAGATTCCCGGACAGACTGAGCAGAAGGAAACAAGCCCCCACCGTTTCTGTCCTTATTCCTCCCTCTCCAGTCATTCCAGCAGTCCCACATGGTAAACTTGGTAAACTTGCAGGGTAATTGTGGTGTAGCTTGTACTGTTATGCCAGACTGTAGGCCACATTTGTTTGTTTGTTTGTTTTTTTAAACTGAATAATAATAATTGCTATTATCATGATTATGTCAATTGTTAGGATGATTTCAGCTCTAATATAGCATTTCTCAAATCATACTTACCGTAAGATTTGATTATATTTGTATTATTTATTTTATTCTTTATGCAATGTTGAAATATCAAAATGTACATAGAAATATACTTATCTATATTTATATAAACATGTATAAATATAGTTACCATATGCAATGCTGATATACTATATATGAAATAGTATATGGTGTGCTTTCTGTTGTTTCTTCACAGTATTGCACCCATCACACATTGGTCTGTAGATATGTAACATACACCATTTGTTGTTTCAAAGTGGGAATGTGTATTATAATTATAGATACTTGATGATTAAATACAAATTGTACAGGTTTCAAGTCCAGTTCTGGCACATATGAATTGTAGTGCATGATGGCCAAGAAGCCAACAAACTTGTACATTCTTAAAGTGAAAATCCACTCTAAAGAGGATGCATATACAGACCCGTGGATTTGGGCAGTGATTGTGTATTGCTAAGTCTCTCTCAGTGCTAGAAATAACAGAGTCAGGACTAATCTCTGATGTAATCAAGCATCACTTGCTGGGGCAGATCCACTGGCAATGAATGAGAAACAAACTTAGCAGATACAGCAGTTTAGTTGATTATTATTTTGTTTGTTTGTTTGTTTTACAACTCTTAGCGCTACTATGAAATGTATCTCATTTTAATGCAAGGAATACCACAATGCCAGTCTCACATTCATTGTCAGTGGAGCCTCTGAAACAGTTTTTCAATGATATTACAGATTAATGCCATGTTTATAGCTTTAGGAGACAATTATTATTGTTCATAAGGTGAGGTTGGACTGTCAGAAATTATACATTCTGTTGAGGAGTCGGTTTTCCCTTTAAAAACGCCTGCTATTAGTGAACTGCAGCAAAGGAAGGATGCACAAAAGTAGTGCAAAGATCGATGATGTTTCGACCTTTCCTGAAGTCCTCCATCTTGTTTCAAATGTAAAATCACACACATCAAGGTGCCTAAACTTGTTTGTGTCCACAGCGACCTCTGTGATTTTAACGTGAATGGGTGATGTTCTATGATGGGGAGATTTTAAGCAGATGTTCAAATGATTTAGAATTTAATTTAAGATGACATTGAGCCACAGAAGTCTTAAATCTTGCACTTTGGAGGATTTGTCAGTGTGATGCCAGCGCTGGGCTGCTGCACGTTCAGAGGTGAGACCGGGTCACCAGAGCGGTCCTCCTGTAACCTGGGCTCATGGGTTTTTTAACTTGAGCAGTCCTGGGTTTCAGCCCAGTCCTTACACACCTGATCAGCTACAGCACCGGGATTGTTTCAGTTTAGTCTGTTTATGCTGGACTGGAACCAAATCTGGATTTCCCACCTGCTTTGTAGGACCTGATTGAACTCTCCTTTAGCAAAGCCTTGTAACCCTTTTCTGGTGTAACTGTGGCCAGTCAAGAGGCCTGACAGAGACCCTCCTGATCTCTGGCCTCTCTAAATTAGCCCTTATTCCTCTAGATCCCTTACCTAGGTCAGGAGAGGACATGAAGGCATGCTATTCTCCCCCCTTAGAGCCGCAGGCAGCGCAGCAAGGACCCAGGAACTGGGTTAAGTCCACACACGGGGGCTCTGGCGCTGTTATTCTAAATGTTATATTTACAGAGGCCACCAGAGAATTCCTCTGGGCCACAGCCAAGAGCCAGCAACAGAGGGAGGCAGAGGAGACTGGAGGGAAATAGAGAGCTCCGCTCACTGTTTTTTGCAATGATTCACTCAGTCCTCCCTCCTCCTCCTGCTCTTCTTCTTTGCCTCTTTCAGCTCACAAGACACAGCCATTTGACCATTTCAGGCCAGTCATATGCTTTAGCTTCAGAAAACAACTTAAGAGCACATCACACCATACAATTACAAAGCACCTGGTGCAAAAAAAAGACAAAATACAGACTGGAAATGTGCTCACATTTTGTGGCTCCTCTAAGGGTTTTTCACTTTGTTTTCTCTTATATGTTTAATGTTTTCACTCCATTTTCCTCCCAGTCATTTAGAGACTATTACAAGCTCGAAGTGTTGGAATCGTCAGTGAGGCTAGCTGGCTTTTTGAATGCTGCTGGCAACTGATGGAGACTTTCTTTTCTATTCAGTTTTGGAAGATGGGATTCTTATGAAATCCCAGTGCAGTTTATGAGACATAAGCTAATCCTATTGAGAATGTACTGTATGTTTGTAAAATGACAATCTGTTCAGCTCTCTATTGTTGGGTTTGATATGGCTCTTGTAATACTATAGTGGCTTGAATGACTTTTCTTTTTGTGTTCAGAGGGAAATTAACTAACCATGTTTCCTGTATTTTTTATGTTCCATCACCATGTTATATCTTTTCCTCTGTTATGCACAAGGAAGCTCATGTCACAATTTAAAATACAGAACATGGTTTAGACGGTTGTAACTCACCTGTAAGACATTGGGCATACAGTACTATATCTTTGGACTCATGAAATCAGATGTATGTTGTTATCATTAAAATATTTTTGTCGGTATTTTGTGCATCTTGTCTCTTTCATTGTTGTCGTTGCACTTTTAATCACATCAATGCATTATAAACACAAGCAACATGCACACCCTGTGCAGATGTGAACTTGCAGGACAGTTAAAGAGATAGAGCTGATGCTCTATTTTGTGTCCGTGTGCAACACACTGGCCACATAGCCGTGTGTTTTGCCAAGGATCAGGAAGAAAAAGAGAAAAGGAGCATAGAGTGGTATAAACTCCACCGGCTCTCAGCAGATTAGCAGAGAAGGCCCCATCGTCTCAGGTATACATACAGGTTAAAAGACACCCCATTCTCGTTTGACTTGCAGCCTCCTTTCTGACAGTGAAATACGGGCTGTGTTTAAAGTTTCAAGGACTGGAAATATCCACCCTATTGAAAGGCCTAAACATTTACGTCAGTGGCTCTGGATTGTGTGCAATGCTTTGGGTGGGTTGAGGGTGTCAGTTTTTATGAGTTGCCCCAACGGTGTACATTACCTCACTAAACATTTAGACAATGCACTGATTTGAAAAGTAGTCCTCCAAATGCTGTTTTAAGTCATTCTGGAGTTAAGTGATGAAGTGAGGTGCATTTGCCCTGCCCAAATATGGGAGCCTGAAACACTAATCCCTGTGTTCAAAATCTTTCATTTGCCTTCAGTGAGACAAGAAAGAATGAATGCCCACATACTGTTGCATTTCAGTGAAATGAGCTACCCTGTTTGAACACGCTGATGGACCAAGCTGGGATAAGTGCCATGCTGTAACATACAACTTTTGTAATATTAGCACCTGTTCAGTCCAGCATGACACAGTACAGTTTTTGATAGAGCGTGTAGTGATACCAAATGACCACTGGGTGGTGACATCTCTCTGGCCATTGTCACAAGAGCAGGAGACACGTGATGGGGTCGAACACATAAATGTTGAAGTCCTTCCATCTCACTTTTTTTAAATTATTATTATTAAGGGTGGTTTCTGGGTGGTTTCTAACTGATAAAAGCCACAAATGATCCTCTAAGTTGAAATGAATGCAGACATATGAAACCGGTGGAAAGTTCCTTGGATTAATTTTCCCCCTGCAATTTTTAAGATAGGGTGGCTTTGTTTTTTTTATGTGATAATGAAATATGCAAACTTAGTTATCCTTACCTCATAGTCTGCTCTTAGTGTACTGGAAACTATGGTAGAAATAAAATGGCATGTCACAACACAACCCAGTGCAGAATAACGGATTCATTTTTTATTCTGCTTCATAGTGACTGGATGAATAGCATCTATTATGCACTTGATACATAATAGAGATGTTGTTCTAATCCACAATGGGTTTATTCAGGTCCTCAAAAAGAAAATACACCACTATCATCTCAGCTCCTCCATCTGGAATGCTACATTTATTCAGTGCATCATTAATTTAATCCATACTACACCATGGTTAAGAAATAACAAGCAGTCTGATAACTGCTAATTACAAATTCTGAATAAAAGAAAGCCAATTACGAAATTGTACATTCAGTTCTTAAAGCAAATGTTGAATGGCTCCTGTTATGAAGAAAGCCCAAGGCCTATTGCTTTAAAATTAGAACAAGATATGTATCATTTCCTCTGCTTCCCCTGAAGATAAAGACGTACACATGAAATCATAAATCATATATCCACAAGGACTATCTAAAACTTGGATTTAATGGGCTTTAACAACTGCATGTTTTGTGACGATGAGAATTACGACCATGGCCTTGGCTGAAGTCTTTTGGAATGAACTGTGTGATTTCCTAACATGTGATCCCTGAATTTCAGTGTAATAAAATAAGGAATCTTTATGGTGAACAAGAACCCATATCCTGTCTGTCTGTCTGTCTAACCTCATAATCCTGAAGTGTCCAATTCTATAAACAGTGGTAAAGCAAGTAGCCAAATCCTTTATGTAAAAGCAGCAATGCCATAATTGAAAAAATACTCCATTAAAAGTAAAAGCCTGGCATTCAGTATTATTAAATTACTGATACACATTTTAAGTGTACCATATAGTTTAAACTCAATCATCTTTTATGAGTACTTTTGCATGTTTTGCATGTAAAACTTCATTCTGCAATGCAAGCAGCACCTACAGCTGTCAGATAAATGTAGTGCAGTAAAAAGTACAATAAGTGGACTAGAGGTTTATAGTCTTTCAAATTTGAAAACAGTCAAGTTAAGCACCAGTGCCTCAAAATATCTGCTTAAGTATGGTATTTGAGTAAATGTACTTTGCTACTTTCTGTATTGTCAACAACTACATACAAAACAACTCTGAAATACACTGAAATTCTTCCAGGACTTCAGAATATTGCAAGAAATCAGCTTTTTATAGTGTATCTTTTCCACCGCACACAGATAGCAAACACATGCTCCAAAATTCAACAATACACTGATGCAGCCAGCACAGTAGGGGTGTCACATTATAGTCACAATGCTTTGATAAGACCGGCCATGGAGTGGAGTATGACAACATGTGAGAGAAATTATGCTGCATCATGCTCAGCTTGTTGCAATGATGCAAAAAAGTCCACAATAAATTGCAATGAATGAATGAATGAATGACTGGCAAAACAATGAACTGCTGGCTGAAGCAGAAATCTCCCAGCTGGCATGCAGCAGGTTGGTATGGCAACAGAGGCCATTCCAATGTATCAATATGGGAGCAGCAGAGATCACGTCTGAGAGGAGAGGAGGTTGAGATGCATCCAGACTCTGTGTCTCTGCAGGGAGAAACCTGAGATAGTCAGCTCCAGGTGCTTTGTGAACGTCTCTGTTGCTCCAGTGTGAACTAATGAATTAATGACCGAGCGCCTGGGTTCCATGGATTAATCATTTAAGAACCATCAGGGGCGAATGGGTGCACCCCTCCTCTGTCTATTGTTGGACCTTAGAAGATGAATGTCCTGTCTTTTTTTTTTTTTTTTTTTTTTTTTTTTAAAATATATTTTTT
>OMLB01001783.1:20351-43645 GCA_900302555.1 Myripristis jacobus
AAAAAAAAAAAAAAAAAAAAAAAAAAAAAGCATTACCAGAAATGCAGCTGCAAAACACTGATTTCCATGGCAATGCCTGTATTGTCCATTTTAATTTTGTTGTTATCATGTATAGCCCTTTGTGTAAAAAGGCGACAGACATAAGTGGTGACCTCAACAGTTGGCAAACCCATCTCACGGTCTTTCCAGGTGCTTCCAGTGAAAAGCCACATCCACACTGATGATATCCTACAATGGCAGCCAAATTGCACCACAGAAAATTGCTAATGCATATGACACTAACAGCAAGCTGCTTTTATATTTACAATTCAAAATATGCACACAAAGTAAGAGAGGTTTAATGAGAGGAAATTCCTGATTTATTTATTTGTTTATTTTATCCTGTTTCGTAGGTCCAGATCCGTCCCTGGAACCTAAATGACAGTGACTTTGTAATGGACGGCTCTCAGCCTCTGGACCCAAGGAAGACCATCTTTGTTGGGGGTGTCCCACGTCCCCTGCGTGCAGGTACACTTCTGTGGTTACCCATTAGGACAACACACATTGCACTGTTAGAATTTGCACTGCCTTGATGGAGGCGTATGTCTGTTTGAGTTACAATCTATGCATTATGTATTACCACTCCAGTGGAGCTAGCCATGATCATGGACCGTCTGTATGGGGGAGTGTGTTACGCTGGGATCGACACGGACCCTGAGCTCAAGTATCCAAAAGGGGCAGGGCGAGTGGCCTTCTCCAATCAGCAAAGCTACATTGCAGCCATTAGTGCCCGATTTGTTCAACTGCAGCATGGGGAGATTGATAAACGGGTGAGCCCATCTGCTCTCATCAGCTTCATTTCTTTCAGTGTTTTCATACATCAGGTTACTCTTTTTCTGCAACTTCCTCCACTTTCCATGCATCCTTTGTATCCCCTGTTTTTTATTGTCTATCCTCATTTCATCTGTTTTTCCCAGGTGGAAGTGAAGCCATACGTCCTGGACGACCAGCTGTGTGATGAGTGCCAGGGCACCCGCTGCGGGGGGAAGTTTGCTCCTTTCTTCTGCGCCAACGTGACCTGTTTGCAGTACTACTGTGAGTACTGCTGGGCAGCCATCCACTCCCGGGCCGGCCGTGAGTTCCACAAACCCCTGGTGAAGGAGGGAGGAGACCGACCACGACACATCTCCTTCCGCTGGAACTAAGGAGAGAGGGCGAGGGAGAGAGAGTGGGAATGGGGAGGGATTGAGAGAAAGGGGTAGCTAGGTAAGGGTTGTGGGCTTTGATATAAAAAATAAATGCACTTTTCTTTTTGCTAGTTCCTTTTTAAGTTTAAAAAAAAAAAAAGCTCCTTAATTTAAATTATTTTTTTTTTTAATTGGGCCTTCTAAAAGAAGTAAATGCTAAGAAAAAAGTGAAATCCCATTTATGTTTTGAATTTTTAAGTTAAAGTGTGCATGAGCATATGGATGCATTAGAATTTGGATTTAGGTGTTTTCTGACTTGACTGTACTTTCTTTTCTTGCGTTAGCTGGCAAAGCTGCTTACATTTGTTGTCAAGAGTTAACATAAAATTTAAGTGAGATTTGTCGTACCTGAATCAGTATACTAACTATGAAAGATGCGTTTAAGAAGGGTGCATTTTCTTACTTTTTGCATGCAGGATTAGAGAACAACTGTACCACTTACCAAAGGATGAGTGCAAATGGTTGCGTTGAGTGGAGTAGGAACACTATTTCAGATGGTTGGATGATTTAAGTTTTCAAGCAGCTCAGTGTATAGCATCTAGCCACGTCACAAAACAAAATCTCCCCTCGGTCTGGCACATGTCTTTAGATTGCTGGCATGAGTTTTTAGGTCTTGGTTTAAAAAATCAACACTTTGTAACAAGAAAGGGCAAACCAAAGATTGGCCTAAAACAAGTCATCAAAAGCAGATGTTGATCTGAGGGATGTCGGAATAACCGTGTGGCCTCTTGTCGTGCGACAGAGGAAAGCTGGAGTTGTTTTGAGTTTCGGATTGTGGGTTTCAGCTGATTAAGACATAGCCCTCAGGGCTCAGGTATTGGCAGTAGTATTTGCTCACTTTATATTGTCAGGGATATTAGCACTGGAAGCTAACATGCTAATGTAGTACAAACTAATGGGAATGCACAGTCCAGTCTCCCTGAGCTGTCCTCATGGTGTACCACTGCACGCTCTACCATGACTGGAGCTTCTATCACAAGTGTTGTGGTTGGATACGGTAGTAGCTGGACACTCTTTGAAGAATTTGCTGTCACAGAGATAAAGATATTATTTTATACATGGCCTGCTGATTTTTGTACAGTGTTTTATAGCTGATTATTTTGTCATGAACATATATACATTTATTATGCACTACTTTTCTAAATATTTTTTTCAATAGTCATTTTAGGCACATTTTTCACAAGATGGGAGAACTCCTTTTGCAATACCTCATTTTTTTCACTTGGTGAAAAATAATTTTGTACCTTTGTTACTAAGAGATCTGCATTTATGGTAAACTTAATTTAAAAAGAAAAATGAATGATATTAATATAATTTTCAATTTAGCTTTTATATATTTAAGTGCTGGTAAATCTCAAAATCGTCTGGTGCATTGGTGTGATTCTGTAGAAAAAAAGGAAAAAAGATAAGGCTAGCATTAGCCAGTCATATACAGATTCTCTGTCCTAATAGACATAATTACAGGATCCTAAGGCATGACAAGACCTTTCTAAACTGATTTTGATAGTCTTGAAAATATATTCTGATATTCCGCTTCTAGTCGTAGTCAATAAGAATATCATAGGGTAAATGTTTTGGCTTTGGTCGATGTGAAATTTTCCCTTGTATCACCAGAATGAATGACAGCTGTTTAAATATTTAGATCCTCTTTCTGGGACTGCCTGTAAGTTCTAGTTATTCTTGGCATGCATGATATAATACAGAAATAACATGGCTAGTGTTAATGCAGGACCTAATGTAATGCACTAGATCTCCTTTTTCCTTTGACTTTATTTTCCTTATCTCGTTGAGATCACCTCTCTTGTAGCCTCTCTTTACATGATATTGTCTGCCTTCCTTACATAGACATGCTGTTTATGCAGACTACACGATGACAACACTTGGATGTGTTTTGTAATGTAGAGGACACTCAGTAGGACATAGGTGAGGAGACTTGATCACTTGACCCCCCTTTGTGATGTGGCATGCTTTGGGACATAACCTGAATGTGATTAATGTTGCAAGTTAACTTTGAGCCATTATGTGCAATACTTATTCTTTCCAGAAACAAGTCTCCACAGTGTAAATCATTTAATCCATAGAAATCATGCAATCATTTACACGTTATTTGTTTCCTATTGTTCATGCTGGTGTCTGCAAGAAAAAAAAATCTTTCTAATTTATACCTGAATTTATTTTTAAACATTAGTTTTGTGCTTATTTACTTATTTTGCTACTACCATGCTACTGTGATTGAAAACATTGTATATACTAGGTCGATAATGTATTTAGCATTTGCTATATTTTCAATTGAAATGTATAACTATCATTTTGATCAGATTTTTGTTATATTTTTTGGGGTGATGTGTTAAACTCGTTGACGTGTCTAGATTTTCTAATTGCTGTATTGTGCTCCACGTTTTCAGATGAAAAGAATATTGATATGTCTGTTAGTATTACTTGATTGCAAAATAGTTTTTAATTGTATGCTGGGAAGGTTGTATTTATTAATTTTTTTTTTTTTTACCCGATATCGTTTTGATTTTTATTAAGTCATTTCACATTTATAAGTTCCGATTTTTATATTTTCCCCCTGATTAATTTACGCTATAATACAGACATCAGTTTTTATAGTTGGTTTGTAGTATTGAAGTAAAACAAAGATCTAACGTCATATATTCATTTGCAGCCAACTATTTATAATTGTATGCATACATTTGAAGTATTTGTAATGTGAGATGTTGAACGAATAAAACAACTGTGAGGAAGAAGCAAGACGTTCGTCCCTTATTTCAAGATGTCCCATTGAAAGCGTTTGCTCAATACAGGTCTATGAACCAAGCAGCAACCAACAGTCATTGCTGCCATAATTGTGTAGCAGCAGTTTTCTGGCACCTCTGGCTGGCAAGGTTGAATCAGGTCAGAGGTATTTATAGTCCCAGCTATTTCAGGCCTTAACAAGGGCTATTTAGCCCAACCTCATGCGTTTTGTCTCAACAAACCTTTGTCTAGAATCTCATTTCATGGAAATAATAAATACTGTCCATTTGTTATTGTTTTTTCCTGAAAATTGACTGGTAAACACACAGGCAACAGCCAACTCATAAAAGACATTTATTGACTCATTATCTAGTGATCATCAAACAAACCATTAATACATAAAAAACAGTTACCCACAACAGAGTCACCTTCCAGTGAGTCATTTACTGCAGGGAGTTAATGGAGCAGGGGTTCAAAAATGCCTCATGTTTTCCAAGGCCTATATCCCAACTAGATATCCCAATTTGATAAGGTAACTGACAAGAAATTAATAATTGTTTACAGATAGAATGAACCCCTGCTTAAATTATTATTATTATTGTTATTAGTATTAGTATTATTAGTGTTATATGCATAAGTTTCCATCATGCCCAAATATGAACAAGTTACTCAGATTTTAATGTAAGTTCACTTTGATAAAATGATGAAAATTATCTATTTTGCCAGAGACCCCTGGGCACTTTGGAGACCATGAAGGTGTGAAGTTGTTGCTGCCCCCTGCTGGACGCTTTTTCCTCTCCACCAGAGTCACTTTCCACAGCGATACACACACTCTGACCTGGAGGGCACACAAGAAGTCAAGGCCGTCCGGACACTGTCGTTAGTGAAAAGCAAGGATGCCCTCTTTCAATTTAAAAGTGCAGTTTAAGAAAAAAGTCCGCCGCAGAGAGAAAAAGACGCCAAGTTTCAGCTTTAAAACTGTGTATGTGCCTGTGTTTGGCTCGCAAGTTTGCTCCGGCCAAAGGGATGGAGCTCAACCGGACGAGTACCTGATTGAGCTTTCCTCCACCTGCTGCCAGGGTGAAAACTGCGACCAAAATGTGGACAAGCGGGTGAAAAGTGAACAAAGTAGGACAGTAAAAAGGTCAAACTAATAAAGTCTGGCAGCCATACATGTCCATGAAAGCGAAGGAGTAAGATAAAACAGTGAGGAACTCGGTGCTTTCAGTGACAATGAGCCACTGCTGTCAGTTAGGGAAAAAACGGTTTCTCGTTTACGTTGTTAGCTAACAAGGTTAATGTTAGTTTAGTCGTAGGCTAGCTACCTTTACCTGTATCTCCTAGCAAAATTAACTGTTTTATTTCACAGCAATTTAACCCCAGTCAGTGTATATACAGGGTTGGTCATTTTTAATTTCTTGGTGTTATAGGCCTGGGCGATATGGACAAAATCTAATAATATCACGGTATCTGGCAAAATACTTAGCATAAAATATCGATGTTGTAGGGATGGCCGTTGGGGCTCTCTTAAGATATTTAGCATAGACACATGCAATTTTTGAAAAACAGTCATTAGTAATGTGGATAAAATGACCAAGAAAGCAGAGGTAACTTAGTGAACAGCTAGAACAGTTTGATAAAGTCAGACAGTTGCATCCTTTTGCTGTAATGCAGCCTTTAAAACAGCACTTATGCCATATCACAATATTATGATAAACACAACTCTTATATGACAACAGAAACAGAACATAGAGACAGTTTTGGTGGTCGTAACTTCACAAAATCTTTTCCAGTGGGGTTCTAAATGCAAAATCATAACAAATGTCTGCCTTGGTCTGATCTGTTTTGGGGACTCTTGACATGAAAAAGAGTGTAGCTATAGCTAGACTGTAAAAATATCAAAACGTGGTTTATCACAAGCTGGTCAAATTAGATAAGCCACTTTTGGTTTATATTAGATCTCAGCTTTAAGTTGGAATCTACAGTAATCCTCAAATTTACATCTGATTTTTGTGTTTTCAGGTGATGCTGATGGTTCTGTGAGCGGAGTCATTCATTCCCAGACAGCCAACAGCAACAAGGCAACAAATGGAAAGGAAAAGGTATATACACAGTATGAGGGTTGATTGGTGCCACAGAGAGGAGGAGAGCAGGAGGGGAAGGAGGAGAAGGAAAATACACTCAATCTGAACTGTATGTTAACTGCTCATGATATGACAAGCATGTATAGCTCTTTCTAGGCATCAAATAATTTACCATATGCAGGTGCAAGTTAATGTTACCCCATCTGTGTATGTTAAATTATTCAGTTTTGCAGATATGGCTAGTTTTTTAGACTTTTTTAGAAAGCGAGGATAGGAACAGGAGACTCAAAACAGGTGAAATAGTATAGACAATCTGATTATCATAGGCAGGTATGGTAAATTTGTCAGATCTCAAAATAATACAACCCAACCAGAAGCCAAGGATGAGGGTCAGAGTGCAGGACAGTTACAGGACAAGGAGTTAACTTGAGGAGATTCAGGCAATTGTCCACACCAGTTTATGTCAAAAAATAAATAAATAAAAAAATATATTCCAAAATAAGAGGTGAACAACTTGTGATAGCTGGTCAGTTAAAACAGTGGGCTCTCTCATCCTGTCAGGTCAGGTTTGTGCGGCAGCCTCAGCAGATTCTTGGAACAGCTCAGCCTGAGGGAGGACTGTTACTAGCCCAGCACACCTTTGTTTGTATGAACTGAGAGCAGGGCCTGTTGTTCTCAATGTGGGGTTTGGGAACCTCTAGGGATCCTTGAGGGTTTTTCAGGGGGTCCCCAGAAAAATATGAAGTCTAATTGTACTAAAATTACCAACAGGGATTTAAAAAAAAAAAAAAATGCTTTAAATGATACTTGTCATTTTTGAAATTATGTAAATCTTATAATGAAATCATATAATTGAAATTGTATAATTTGAACTCCAAAAATACATTGCTTGTGAAACATATTTGCTTGAGCCAGTTGAAGGCACATTACACATGCACATGTGAGCCAATGACCAGGGACCACCACTACCTCATTTTAAGCCAGGAAAAACCCTGATTGTGTGAAATGAGAGTCGTTTCAGGAGAAGTTAGATGGTGCAACTGTAACTGAACACATTTATCCTTCCATGTATCACAAGAAAGCAAATTAAAATTATTTATTTAAAAAAACATTTTTTTAATTCCAAGACATGTACTTTCAGTTCAGCCGTATAAGTCATGAAGCATCTAAGTTATAATGGGGAAAGAAAAGGTGTTACACAGATGAGGAAATAATTCCAGTAGTTTTAGAGAAGTCTGTTAAAAACTTGGGAAGTCAGTATGATGGTTAGGAGAAGATAGTGTTGTGCTTGCAGTTGGTCTGTTACCTCTGTTAAATTGGCCGTCGACAGTATATGACATACCTGTATCAAAGGCACAGAGTTTATAATAATGGTCTTAGTAGTGTGGCTTTGATAATGGCAAAATAACCAAGTGCTGATACTGATAGCAGCGGCATCTAAGGCCGAACTATGAATTGATATTATATCGATTTTTTTTGTATATCATATCATATATGTTGTATTTTAACTTGTTGTGATTTTGTATGTCTGATACCTTGGCCAAATCTCTCTTGTAAAAGAGATTTTAAATCTCAATGCTAGCACAACCTTATTCTTACTTATCCCCAGTGTGTAAGTTGGATGTTTGCTGATATATTAATCTGTTCGTAATATGATGGTTCGGTAGCTTCACATTATACATAATCCTCCCACATACTTTAGCTCCTCGTCTGATAAGATTGAGTATCAGCTGGCCCCTAAAATATGGAAATCTGTACATGACAGGAATTATATGCTGGTATAACTATGGTACGTGTACTGGTAGTCATCCCCTGTGCTCATGTCTTCTGTAGTGTATAATTGTCAGTTACACTCAGTGTTTGCTGATACAATCCTGTTTCTGAACTGCTGATCCGGCTGTTTCAAGCCATCGGCATCAGGCATCCCATTAGCCTAATGTGGGAACTAGGGATAAGCCTAAGCCTAAGTACAGGGCAGTATATTGTTGGTGAGTAATAGCTATGTTTGCTTGCTAACACCAGAGACAGTAACATTTAGACAAGGTAGCTGGTCTGATCGTCCTGTAGATTTATGAATGCAGCCTGATGTCATGATGTCACCAGTGGTGTGTTTGTACATCATTCTTTTCACATTTGATTTGGGCTTGCTCTGGATTATGGCACAAGGCATTATGTTGTATTAGTAAAGACCTATTCATGATTTTTTAAAAATGCAATAGCCTACATAAAATAATCTGTATAGGCCATGATTGCACAAGAGTTTGGAATTCAGGATAGGGTTAGTGTTGTTTTATTTTTTTTAAAAAGGGAAGGAAAAAAGAAGAGTGTTAATATTTTAATTTTTTTTTAAATGAAAGTCATTGGAGCGATGCACTGAAATATTTGTATTTACACTGGGAAAGTCATACCATGCCAATCCAGCCATGTCACCCCTTGAGGGAGCCAAATACAAGCAACAGCATAATAATGGAACAGCAACAGGAACAGACATGTATCCAAACATAGTGCACTATAACAGCAGACAGAAGGACATAAACCCAAAGACAAAAAGAAAACCATCCACTTTTGTTCCTGTTGTTGCTGATATGACACATTGAAATGTTTTGTCACAAGTTTATGAAGGAATTATTTTGACTTGTTATTCAGTCTCATGTAATTGATATTTGTGGACTCTCGCCATGATAGTTAGTGAAGATTTTAAATGTTAAGTGGAAGTCATGTTGTGGAGGTATAATATCAAAGCATGGACTATTTCATTGATTTTCAAGCCACATCGCATTTAATGCTAAAAAAAAGAAAAGAAAAGAAAGAAAAAAAAAACAGCTAAGACCTACCCCTTGCCTTTGTTAGAGTTAATTGGCATATTTTGTATTTATTTTGTTGCACACAACACATCTTATGACAGGCATAAATAAATTCATAGATTACTGATAAATACATGCATGCTGTTTTTATTTATTTTATTTCTTGTATATGATAACATTTCATTGTTATCCAGTATTTATTTTAGTTTTGTCCGACGTATTCCCTAGTCACGTCAAATAAACACACATTATGTTGTGAACACTTCTGTTTAACCAACCAACCAACCAACCAACCAATGCCCTTTCTTGTTCCTCCTTTCCTGTCCTGGGAATCTCACTCTGTCTCCTGACCTGGATAGTCCAAGCTTGCTGTGCTTAGGACCATTTCCAGGATGCTGGAGGAGAACCAACATATCAGAGAGAGGCTGATCTCCCTCAGCCAGGCCAACCGCAGCTTCACTGACTGACTGAGCAGACTGATCCACTTCCCACAGCCAAGACAGGTCACTTAGCTAAAACACATCTTTATATATGTGTCTGCACAGCAACCTCCCATCTGGATGATTTTCTTTTCCTTAAGACAGTGTGAAGGTCAACGGTAGAGTTTGAGTTCATTTTTCTTTATACTTAATCTGCTGTAGGACTTAAAGAACTTTGCATCTATGTATATATGTTCATCAAAAAGAAATATTTCAGTGTTGGATGGGCAATGTATTATTTTATTAGAAAAATACATGATTAAATATTTGGTCTGAGTTGGTGTGGGCTTTTATAATTCTGTGTTGAGAGAGGGAGATTTTCCGTTATGTGTGCTGGAGTCATACTGTATGTTATGTGATAATCTCAGCTAAGTCTCTGCTTTTGTCCACTAGAGAGCACCACATTCTATCATATGAATGAGTGCTGTGGCAATCCTCAGTTATTACTGACAGTTTTTGTTAGATACTCTTTTCCACAGTGTGCATTTATGCTCAGAAATTTTGCCAGTCAATTTCACATCAAAAACTCAAATAAAATGGTTGTCCTGCTACCCTTTTTACTTCAGTTACTATATTCTTGGCATTTTAGCACATTTTTATTTTGGGGTATTTGGGATACTTGGGATTTCTCACCAGGAAAATATAAAATAAACAAATAGAGGGTGAAGTTTATTAATTTCTGTTTTTTGATACTGCCCAGTGACCACAGTAATCCACTGGGCAAAGTTGTTTCTTTCTGAATGCTATTTTTACACTTGATTTGTATGATTGAAAAGATATTTCGTAATAAGAGCAGACTGGCTTGATAGCCAACTGAAGTTGGCGGTGTATAGACTAGACTTCTAAAAGCTGCAAGCATGTCAGCTGCTGTAACTGTACAGGTTTTAGATGGGAATGATTATGATTATGATTCAAATTTTGCACTTTTTTTTCCTTTCAATTATTCAATCAATTTTAGCATTTTCTATTTATAAGACCAAATAAGTCAACACAAAGTGGCTAAAAACAAAGAATTAATTGATCTATTGTTAAACAGTGACCTAACTATTTCACAAAAGTTCATGGTGGAAATCAGCCATCAGAGATTTGAAATTTACCGCTCTTATGGGGATTTATATTAATAAATTAACTTAAGAACAACATGTGGCTATGATTATTCTAGCTGTAAAATAATTGCTGTTAAACCATGGGCAATTTAGTATGTTAACTGTTCTGTAGTTTCTTAATGTTTTGACTGATGGGCCTCATTGCCTCTGTGTTTAGAAGGCAGTTATTTTACCCTTTATGCCCTTGTTTTACTCAACACGTCATGGCTGTTGCCTAATCAGTATACTATCTCTATGCTCAGAGAAGTGTTGAGTCTCTGGGTAGTGACAATATACTGGCAGAGCTAACGGGCGTTAGACCCAGATGTACTATAGCAGTGACTATTTCAAACTGTTTCAAAGCGACAGTTGCTATAGCCTAGAGGTGATTGTTGCCTCATCAGATGGCTGACGCAGTAGCTACATAGAAATCAGTGATGTCTTGACATACCTTTGGCCACTCAATTATTTTCCTCATTACCTGGAAACCACCTTGCCCAGCCCAGTAGCACACCTATAATCATACATGTTTCACCTGCACATGTTAGCCTGTCATTTAAGACAAGTTTGATGACAAGGTGCACTCTCAAACTAATTGCTTTCTAACTGCTCCTCTGCAACAAAACCTGCACAGCTGGTTTGAACAAGATATTGTTGTAAAAGGCAATTTGATCATATGCCTACTTATGTAAGGAGTCTACAAATTGCTGTAGCACCTCTAATGTAACAAATAATGTAATCATATTAATACCATGGTTGATTCAGCTTGTGTGAAAACAGAAATTTGAATTTGTTACACACAAGCATGAGATCTGTTTCATCAGTCATACTACTCTAGGCTTAATACAATGTGTTGTTTTTTTAAATGCATCACTGACAAAAACAACAAAACACTGAGCATATACTGTTGCAAGAAGTGTAGGAGCATTTCTCTGGGTTTTCTAGTCTGATCGCCTCTGCAGTATATAGGCCAAGTGGTTTTGAACCAGTAAACAGGCGGTTTATTGAGAGTGTTTTTACAGCATTGTGGATAAATTACTCTTGAGGTGGTGATTAGCAGTTAAACCGGCCTTTTAATCAGAGTTGTGGTCGGCAAAGGAGACTGGCAGACTGTGGCAGCTCTACCTCCCGACCACAGTGCCAAGCCTGTTGACCTGCGGTTTGCTGCATTGTTTACATGGAGGGAGGCCCCAGGATGTTGTGCATGGCAACCCTTTTGAAATAAGTTGGTTTTGTAGTACAGAGCTTGTCCTGAAAATAGTACAGTCAGCAAAATGGAGTAATATTAGAGACCAATAAATGAACCCTGAACAGTGAAGTATAATGTAAAATGCAATAAAATTATCAACTCAGTATCTGCCTTGATAAGCACTAAGATGTGATGTGTAATGTACTTTCTTTTGGCTGTAGTAGTCAAGTATGCACAAATAGACGAGTGAATAGGCCGGTAAATACATTGCATTGCCAGTTCAGGCTTTGGAGTTTGGATGTAGTGTGCAAACAGCAGACAGACTTATTGAAAATACAAAACAGTATTGTAGGCCACAAATTACCTTTGATAAATACACTGGTCTGACAAGTATACTGACACATTTTTTATACTTAATTTCAAACTGAAGAAATCAAATTGGGTTTCTTCAGTATGGCATGAAGAAAAAAATCGAAGTACCAATTTCAGTACAATGATCCTTGCTACTCAAACATAATAACTGTATCCTGTATTGTGTCCTCTGTCTCAGGTTGTCGAAGCAGGCAGATCCGTATTCCTTCATTAAGGGCAGAAGTGGATTTTTAGTGTGTTGAATGTGGACTATTGAACAGTAAAAATCCAATAGTAGAGTAAAACTTTTAATCATAAAATGTGTGAGTTGTTTTAAACACTAAAGCTCCTGATATTCTGTAGTTTGTATTGCTGACAGGTTGCCTTAGCCACATTGGGATACCTTCAGACAAATGTGCAGGCAAATATTGTGTGTGTGTGTTTGTATGCACAATTGCATGTAAGAGGGTGGATATGTATGTATGTGTGGTAATGGTAATTTGCTGTGCTTTATAGGCTAAAAGTAAGGAATGGGTTTATTTAAATGCGGCGTCCCAGTCAGCAGAGTGGAGCCGCTGTTGTTGCAGCTGCTGGTGATAGATGATTCATCATGATTTAGCACCTACAGTATTATATCCTGGCTGAAATGATCCTGTGTGAGCAACAGGACCTGGTAGTCTCTGTTGGAAGATTAGGGGACCGCATGCTCACATATTAAACTGAGAGCACCTGTCCGCTCAGAACAGAAATAATTAGCTTGTGTGCTACCGTTGTGTGCCACAAATTCAAACATTCTTATTCAATCACCACCTTAATCCAAGCATAAAGAGATATTTTATTTTTGAGGAACAATATCACTTGTTGGTGCACACACCTTTACAGAAATTCAGGAACAGTTAGTCTCCTACATTAGTGGTCACGCTTTTTGAAAACTATGATCAGAGATCATATATAATACATAATAAAATAGAATTACCTGTATTTATCTTTCTTCAGTTGTAAATGTGTTGGGTATCATTTTTACCTAAAAATAGCTATAGCCTATAGCTGCTTTTTATGAGACTGCCATAATTATGATGATATTTTATGATACTGTCTGTTTGGTTGGGGTATTGTGCATTCCTTCCATTAGCAAGTAATTATTTAAGTGGTTAAAAACTGTCTTAATTAAACAAATAAGTTTCACAAATTCCTTCCAGAGTTAAGGCATAAGTTTATGAAAATAAATCTGCTTTGCCATAGGGCCTTCCATCAAAATCGATCAAAAAAGTATTTATTTTGGGGAAAAAGAAGAAGAAAGCTTCACTTGGTTAATGAACCAAACAAATTTAATTGCACATGATGAATGGCAATTGGGCGTTTTAAATCACACTGACAGATTACACACAATGGTAATTACTGCAGGGCTTTTACTACATAGCACCTTTGTCATTAAAGGTTGTGCCAACATTAAATTTTCTCTCTTTCACTTACTCTTTCTTCTTTCTTTCTCTTTTCCTATTCAGATGTTAACCCTTTGTCACTTGAGGTTATGAGAAGAGACCCCCTCACTCACACAAACACACAAAGCAAGTTTAAAATTAAGTGGCTTGACAGCCTGACTTCTTCCTTTAAAGATCCAGAAAAAATTATGAGGAAGAAACGAGATGAGCAACGTGGGATTTTTAAACCACAGTGTGGTAATGGTGCGTCCCATGTTTGATATAGATGCCAACTCCAAATGAGCCTGTAATTATTTTTATTGCCAGACAGAGTTCAGGGTGTTGAAACTTGAAGGAAAACAAATGCTGTCACACACCTATATTGGCACTAATTGACTCAAGAGGTGGCAATCCTTTTTTCAAGATGCAAGCAAACCACTGCAAGTGTTAAGGCTAATCTGTCTCACTTTGCAGTTGTGTCATGCTGAAAAAAACAGAAGAAACACTAACCGATTAGGGTGTCCTCTGGACTTGGGGACAGTTATGCACCACATCATACAGGTAAACAACAATAGTGTTCATTTTCCACATTAGCCTCTTCAGAACAAACCTTTTACTTTGCTCTAAAGAGGAGAGACAGATTCAAGATTCTTTAATTTTGTCTTAATCTTTGCATTCACTGAGCTTGTGCTACTTTTGTGTGTGTCTGTAATATGAAGAATGATGTGAATGTGGTAGCAGGTAGTTAGGTATCATATTTTTTCTGTTATGTAGTTATACATATCTGGTCATTTGACAGAAATTCTTTATTTTAACACAAAATAAATTTTTTTATCATTTATATTTAGACTTTTTAACTTCTTAAACATTATTTAGATGAAATAGGACAAGAGAGTGATCGTAACTCTGTAAAATGGGCCTAAATTCTTTTGGCCAGTGGCCAGTCACAAAGATCACAGATAATCAATGCTTCACTCACCCTTGACAATACAGATTCCTCTACAATTGTAACTGTAGTTATCGATGAGTTGACATGTTGGTGTATAGGTACTTCACATGCCCAAGTACATTCCATCATTTGAGCAGTCATCTTTTGTGGGCTGTGGCAGATGAGTGCAGGATAGTTTAGGCTAAGGGGGGTGTTTTACCTCTGGATCACCTGGATCTAGCTACTCTACAGTGTAATCACTCTGTCCTGAGGAGCCGGCACAACCATGCGGAAGGCGCCACTCTCGCTCGCTGCAGATGGTGCATGTGTTTGCGTCTACGTGGGTGAGAGAGTGAGACAGAGCATGGAAGAGTGGTTCTTTAGAGAAAAGTAAGCTAAGGGAGGATGTTTTGAGGCACGAAGGCAATGGTTTATTTTCTGATGGTATAAATAGCACACAGCTCAGCACACATATTCCCTCAGTGGTAACAATGGTCTTAAAACTAAAGTTAGATAAACGTCAGCCTTGTAGCTCAAGTCTATACCAGGGATGCACAATTCCATATGGAATATAAAGAAAATTCAATGAGATGATGCTGCTGTACTTCTTTGTAGCTTAAATTATGCAGCACGGAAGCTCAGTAACCCCACAGAACATGACAGCGGAAGCTTCTGCTATGTGTATTATTTCTTCTGTGACTTGAATAGCATGATGAGCAGCATTTCTCTGTGTTCATGATATGTGCAAGAATGAGCTCAGTGTTAACTGCAATCTGCTGCTGCTCATTTGCTGGGCAGATTTTGGAATGGTACTCCTGTTTCAGTTCATGAAGTTCTCATTAGTGGAAGGGTGATTGGGGTTGGCCCTATTTAGTAAAGGTGGGGCAAGTAAAAATTTGAAACGCTGCCAGACCCAGAGCCATCACACACACACTGCACATTTACAAAAGTGCAATTTGATGTGGTGAGATGGAGATTTAATTGTCGTGCTTTCATCAGTCACAGGGGTTTGGTGTATGCTTTTTTATTTTATGAACTGACTTTGTGCTGCAAATAACAATATGTGGAAATACAACGAAAAAGCCGAAAGATCCATCAACTAACCATGAAGTATCAAATGCAGTGACCGAAGGCCCAGTAAAGACCAAACACATCCGACCACCTCCAGCATCCGATGAGATAATTACCCTCTCACGCTAAAGCTGCTCTCCCTTTTCTCCTCTCAAGTTGCATTGAAAGCATTTTGAGGACCTAATGAACAGCAGACCACAGTGATTTTATTTGAATTGCACAACCATTATACTCTGAATTACCCAATCACCATAATTAGGCTATTTGATGTGCTTACTAGTTTTCTCATTTACATTTTCATATTTTCAAGTTCTTAATTTGAGTGTGATGGTTCTAGTCTCTTCTAGGGCCTGTGGTTCCCTTTACATCTGGGTCAGTACAGCAAACACTGGAAAATTACATTTGCAAAAGCCTGGAACGTTTCCACCCCAGACCACCGTTTTTGCTGTGCTGCTGATAGTCATGATGTTGTGGATATCATCATTCACAGTATGGAGGCACAATCATGCCCATTAATATGTAAAACAGTAGGTTATTAAAGACAGTGCAATCCGGTGTTTAATCACTGCGGTCCAGCGAGTAAATTGCGTTTTGGGAGTGGTGGATGTCAACTTTAAAACAGAGAATTCATCTGAAGACACGCAGCCCAACACGCACCCAAATTAAGCGGACGCCTCTCTCTACCAGAAATCTTGGATTTGGGGAAAAACTCTATACAGATCTCAATTTACTTTCAGCTCTAATCTGTGATAACCTATACTTACATCTGCATTAAACACTAGTTATCTTGATGTTGTTCTTAGTTGTGCCCTTTTTTGTTGTTGTTGGTTTATTTTGACTGTCTCCAGATGAAATATTGAGCTGAGGCATTTCTGTCTTGATTGGCCCATTATGGCTACAGTGAAAATGTCTGTGGGTTGTTGTGTGTAGCAAGAGCTAGTCTATTTAACTCAGCCGTGAACGTGAAGCTGCATGTCCTAGAGACAGCACAATAGCTTGGATCGACCCATATCTAACTTCTTTAGGACTGGAAACGTAAGTTGTGCATTGCTATAAGATCCGGCTTTAACCGAACATATTCCATATGTAAGACAATTCGTTTTTGAGACAAGGAACACTGTGCATGTCTGTGTTGGTCCAAGCTTAAATCCAATTTTGTAGCATGTTGTCCTCTCTTCACTGAAGATATAACAGAGTGGCCTGACAGAATGAGCTTGCTTGTTTTCACTTTCAGGTGTTTGTGGTTCCAAATTTTGTACCTGTAAAAAGCAAGCCATTTGTTGATGTTTATTTTGATATTAATAACCACTTTACAGTGGCAAACTGTACACACAGAGGTCTGTGTGTGTGTATGTGTGTATATATGCATGAATATGAGTGAATGCATACCCTCCACTGTTGCCAGCAGAACTCATGTAGATGAAGTAAGGCAGAAGAGAGAGCACTGCTAATTAGTGTTTGGGACAATCAGTGTGAGCTGAGGACCTTAGCTCTCAGGTCTGCACTGTCTGCTGCCACTCTGCCCCGTACTGGGACGCTGACAACATAACCTTTGGTTGGATGGTCAGGGTGCACCAGTGCTGTCAGTAACTTCCCCTGTGTCTGCCCACGCACCCAGAGATAGACAGACAGACAGACGCTGTGTCCATCCCAGCAGGAACACTCCCAGCTCAGAGACCAGTGGACAGCAGAGGGCCAGGGCTAATTGAACTGGAGGAGAGACCAGACACACAGATTACAGAGCAGGCAGATTATATGGGGGCGCTGCAATCTCATCCACTGCTGGGTTGCTCTTAATTGAGTTTGAAATTAGACTACATCTGGGACACGATCTGCCCTGTTTGCTGTTCTGTTGTGTAGACTAATTTGATTGATAATTAAGCTCACACACATCATATTACAAATTCTATGAATTATGCCCTTTCATGAAACAGTGAAATACTAGAGCTGCTACTACTTAAATTAAGGCTACTGCTATTTAAACTACTACAGCTGCTACTCATCCAATTGCTTAAACTTGGCAAGAATCAGTACAAACAATTTCAAGCTGCCTACACAAACAAATAATTTTCTACTTTATTGTCTTGTTAAATTAGTTTTTGCGTTTTTTATCCTTGATACGGAAAAAATGGGCCTCAGTAAATACCTGAACTTTTTTTTCTCAGGAATTTGGCAGTTTAGCCATCCTAAACTAGGGGTGGGCTTGAGGGCTTCCAAAATGTGACAGGATATTTCATTTCAGTGTTGCAATTATTAATATTTTACAGTATGCAAAGGTTTTCATTTTCATAACCTCACTATACTGGAATGTATTCATTGATTTCTGTTTCCTATCCTGGTCCTGTTAAAAGCTTTGTTAGCTGTGAATAAATGGCCATTTATTATCACAAATTACAACTTAGTTTTCAAAAGCTTTTAAGCCTGTTGCAATACTTGGCATCGACATTTACATAAAACATATGGGAAGAAAATTCTGTGATAATGGCCTATCCTGACTATACAGTGTTATCCATCCTAACAGCCGCTACCACCCACCTCCTCATTATATGTTTCTTCTGAAGTAGATTTCTGGCTAATTGGCTTATTTAGAAAAAAAAATGCTCTTATATAGCCAGGAGGTAAATATGTTTCCACTGCTTCTTGATCCCCTTAACACTTTTTTCTCTATACATGTCAAACACACACATACACACACACACACTCACGCATGCATGCATTCTATAATATTATCTGTAGGGAGCATATTGAGATGACGCAGAGCCTAATGATGTTGTGGGGGCCAGGGAGCCGAGCCCCTGACACCACTGTAATCCTGCTGATTATAGAGAACACACTGTGTCTCTGGGGGCTGATCACAGAGCACTGGCCAACACACTGCAGTCATTTCACATGTAGTGTCTGTGTGTGTGCATGTGTATGTGTGTGTGTGTGTGAGAGAGAGAGAGAGAGAGAGAGAGAGAGAGAGAGAGGCAAGCAGAGAGAGTGAGAGAAAGTCGAGTGAATGAGGGTATAGGAGCAAACAGGAAGCATGCCGTAATAAAACAGCTTTTGCACCAGTTGCTAGACCTCTGACTGAATGAGCACTGAAAACATTGGCCAGAGTGACACTAAAACTTAAGGTGTTAATTATCATATACATGGATCATGTGTTTGTCCTGTGTTTCTGTCTGTCTGTCTGTCTGTGTTTGTCTGTCTCCAGCTAAGGTCACAAACTTTTTTTTTTTTTTGCACAGTTATGCCTGTGTGATGAAGAACCTCTCATGTTTGTTGTGATTCAAAACCTTTGAAAAACATTAGTTCTTGCTACCTCTGCTCTCTCTCTCTCTTCATTGGCTGTTTAGCTCACTTGTTTTTTTCATCCTATTGTGGCCATGTTTGCTCTGATTGTGGATGAAAAAATCCAGAACATGCATTGTGTTTTTGGGGGCGAGTTTATAAAATACTGCTGACAAGGAAGTCAACAAAACACCAAGCAGACACATGGGCGAAAAAAAAAACTGTAAAAAGTGTCGGAGCAGAGGTTAAAACGGGTTAAATGGCCTGATGCTTCACAACTGTGAAAAAATGACAGCCATCACTGTTTCATGTGTCAGTGGACTGTTTCTTTAATCTTTGCAAGTCTTTGCGGTGTGTGTGTATGAGAAAGAGAGACAGAGATAAGGAGAGAGAGTGAGACCTTTAGTGGTAATTTTGAACTTTGCCACTTTAATTCATGCTCTTTTCAAAATGCAGTTTCTGTTGAAAGCCATGCAACTTGTGGAAAAGAGCCAGAAATGGCCAGGGAGCCATAGTTTCCTGACCACTGGTATAATTTGTGTAACAAACTGAAACACACAGAGGAAACAAGAAAAAAGTAAACTCAAGAGGCTTTGGGTTTTATTTTATGGTTATATTTTAACCTGTACTCTGTTATATTTGAATCATATTAATTTGTAGTTTGAAAAGTATTCAACAGTTCAGTTTTCTGCCGAGTATCTCCCAAGTTCTGCTCAGCACACATGCAGCCCACATTCTGGAAAAGGAGAGACACGCCTGGCTGAGATCTGCACTCTACTGGGTGCACTCTTCTAGTTTATTTATGTGTTGGTTTTGACATGGGATCCATGGACACTTTAAGTGGTTGTCAGGACTTTGCATTGCCTGCCTGTCAGTGAGTTACAGGCAGTGACTGGGAAGCCGAGAGCTCAGAGCTCCTTTAGTATTTCTCATGGTGTTTCCTAATACTGTGGAGCCCTACAGGTATGAGCTTCAAACAGGCACGAGATGCCTCCGTCTCCACTGTGAGAGCTGAGACTGGGACTAATCGCAGCGGGCGCCACACACCTCAGGAAGGTAGCAATTTTCCATCATTACCGTTAAATCCTGCTTAAAAGAACCGGATTCCACAGACCTAATTACAAGGTGTTAATAATAACAATGTAATGACAGTGATTTTAAAGCCTGCCCAAAACCATAATCCATCTCCCAACTGCCTCTCACATGTGAGTGCGTGGTTACTGTACGGAGAGGTCTGAACGTTAAAAGCACCATAATTCTTATTGATTACCATTGTGATTACTCCCACAAGTGGTGTGTCAGGTCCTACGAGTTAGGGCATGAATTAGGAGCACTGTCAGCTTGTAGTTACTGTCTCTTCAAACGGTGTGTAACCTGCAGGAGAGACAGATCTTCACGTCTCACTGAGATGCTTTTCATTCTGTTGCTACCAATGCCCAGAGACACAGCCACACCAAACCATCAGGCTAATTGCATAATGGAAATCATCTAACAGACTGGAGATTGGGAAATGTATCAGTGAAATAGCTAATTAGCACTATGAGAAAATTGTGCAGCTTTTTGCCACAAAAGCTCTTGCTATACTTGAATCTCACTTTAACTTCCAAATCCTCTAGCCATTAAATTAGGCCAATCAGCACAGGTAATTGTAGCACGAAGCTAACTAAGTGGACTGTCTTTGCGTCCACTGTCCAAAATTTGGGTTACTCACTTCACAGAGTGAATAAAATGTAGTCAATTACTGTCAGTATGTGAGCTTGATTAAAAGTTGTGCGCAATTTTCAAGAGCCAGCCCTCTCCCTGCATTTCTTGGGTAATTACTGGCAAATGAGGCTGATGTTTACCTGACCCACTGTTTAGGTGGGCGTGTGGCACCTCGGGACCCCATCTTGGGCGCCCCGAACGCAAAGTCCAATCACAAGTCTCCTCCCAAGCCCCGGAGTTAGGGCGCATCATTGGCTGAAACTCCAAGTCAAGTACCTCCCAAAGTTTTGTCACTGCGAAGTTTGGCAACTTTGTGACAAGTTGTTGCACTGAACTTCTCTCCGGGTGGACGCCGCAGGCTTGCACTCCGTGACAAATGTTCCACTTTTCTGTGTTCGCAGTAGATTTCGAGCATGGCTTCATCTGGAGACTGTAGAGATGACTCTTCGGCGCATGAGGATGGACACCCGCCGCTTTTGAAGAAGTGCACCGAGCAGGTGTCGTGCCTGCCTTTCAGCGTGGAGGCGCTCATGTCGGACAAGAGGCCGTACGAGCGCTCGGACGGTGCCGCCGTGAGGGGAAATTACTCTGTTAAGAGTGAAGAGAAGCGCGGGGCGGAGGAGTTTTCACAGCACTTTGTACCTGTCAAATCAGAGCCGACCGATCGAGGGGATTGTGCCTCTTGGATATCCCATGTCACGCTGTCCACACCGCCCCGTAAGTGATCAATGTTTAGTGTTTGGATTTAGAGTTATGTATTTATAGCCAGGGGTCGTATAGCGGTACTGTTCTTGTTTGGCCAAGGACCCAAGCCTCTATTTTCAGCGAGTTAAATGTAAAAACATAGTGGGGGGAACAATCATATTCTCACAAGCTGAACTGGCTCCACTCTAGGTCGGCGTCTAATATAGGTATGACAGGGAATAATAATAAAACAAATCAACGTATAAATCCGTTAGGTAATAGACGATAAAGTGTTTAATCAAGTCGAATAAATATGACCGGCCAAGTAAAATATAATGTGGAAAAATAGGGAATTTTGATCAAATATTACATGAAGTAATATTTATGAAAATATGTAATTTGTGAAGGTACTTAAACTTTTCAGGACCTGTGACCTATTCTCTTATATCCAGACATCCAACTCTGTGCCAAACCTCAGTCTCTCCTGACATTTTGTTCCTCCTCTCCTCTGTCCAGGGCAACTTAGTCCAGCAGTCTGCTCCTTGAGGAAACACAAAACCAACCGCAAGCCTCGCACTCCCTTCACCACCACCCAGCTCTTGGCCCTGGAGAGGAAGTTTCATCAGAAGCAGTACCTGTCCATCGCTGAGCGGGCCGAGTTCTCCTCCTCGCTGTCGCTGTCCGAGACCCAGGTGAAGATCTGGTTCCAAAACCGACGAGCCAAGGCCAAGAGGCTGCAGGAGGCCGAGGTGGAGAAACTCAAAATGGCTGCAGGTGCAGGAGTCAAAGCCGTGCTCCATCCGGGCTTCTCATCCTTACCATTTCCTCTCAGTGTTAACCTACAGGCCGGGTCATCAGCACTCTATGCACAGGGCTATCCATACAGCCGCAGCCCCATCCTCCCTGCTGCGCATCTGGCCATGTACGCCTCGCCAGCTGCCTACAGCCTGTTCCACCTCTCCTGAAAGGAACTAACATACACAGACTGAGCCATGTCCGTGTTGGTGCTTCGTGATAAAGGGGGTGTACAAATTAATGAAAACCCCTAACCATTCATCAGACTATCTGGTATCTAATGAGGAGTAATGCCATCCTTTGGTGTCCTCAGAATAGCTTCAGTTCTTCTTGGGAGGCTGTCATCAAGTCCTGAATTGTGTTGAACTGTAGTAATGTTTGAGTCTGTAGTTTTGTGGTGTTTCTGTTGCTGTCTGTGAGCTTCCACTTGAATTTACCCAGTTTGTCTGTGTTTGTCATGTGCTGTCATGATTTTCCAGGCTGTTCCACTGGCTATATGAACTGATTTTAGACTCTTATGACACTCACTCCTTTCAGGCACTGAGTATTTACCCTTTTAGATTTTATACTTTGAAAATCCTTTTAAAGCTGACACATACTGCTGATTTGCATTCAGCTTCATGTCTGACCTGTGTAGCTGCTTTTGTTATTGGGATTTAACTGGTTCATTAGTTACTTCTCATGTCATGGATTCTGTTATTTTTCCACACTTTGTGTGTTTAAATGGGAGGACATTAACAATATGATAAAGTAATGCACCTTACAGGATCTAATTAATGCTTGTTTGACAAGGACCAACCTAAATCAAGACTGAGTCTTCATGATCTTCTCTGGTCTTGATTTATCTGGAGAATTTATAGTCATCCTTTTACTACATACAGCTCCACAGACAGTCATGCGGCTGTTCCAACAGTCTTTCTTTCTGTTTGCCAAAGGTGGCTTTGCATCTTATAATGAACTGAATGCTGATTGGACCCCATGTATCTCATCAGGTTCATGAATACAGATTGCTTTTATATCCTTAATGATTTGTTGTTGCTGCTCCTCATGTATTCTCTGCATGATGCTCCCCCCTCATGACTTCAACATAAGGAATAATATTCATTATTCCTTCATCTCTTGTAAACCTTAAATCTGCCGACATATGTTGTGTGAGTCACTGTTCTGCTGAGAACAATGAGAGCTACCGCTGGAAAATGTCAAATAATTCATTTTGGTTTGGTAAAGTACATGCGTGCAAACAACAGTCAAGTCATTCTGAAGTGGAACACATTTCTTTTTGAAACATGATATGACAGACTGTAGACCTGTATATTTTATGACACATCTGCATTTTTAAAAGTCAGTGTTTGAGTCGTTTTGAGCTGAAATTAAAGCTTGTAGACAATCCTTTATGCTTTGTTCTATTTTTTTTTTTTTTTTTTTTTTTTTTTTTTTTTTTTTTTTTTTACATAATAT
>OMLB01001792.1:13852-32334 GCA_900302555.1 Myripristis jacobus
GATTACAGAGTTCATAGGGCTGCAAGCTTAAAGAAACTTCAAGGCTTCCGCTGTAGTGCACGGATCTGCACATAATCACACGCGCACGTTTTGCTGTTTGGGAGAACTGTACTGCAGCAAAAGCAGCGCTGTGGATAATGTTATGTTTCTACATGGGTGCATGGGAGACAGGCAGACTGATGGAGGCACCACACCGAGATACTCGCACACACACGCATACACACACACACAGCAGTCAGATAACACTTAAGCAGCCCTCATTAAACTGCCTGCTGAATATCACTAATCCTGGCCTGTAGCCTTGCTCATAAACATACATGAATATGCACACACAAACACGCACACTAACCTGATCCTTGAACACACTTCCCCAGAGGCAAACAGGGGCTCAGCTGTGATTCTGCAGCCTCTTCCCGAGACCCACTCATTTATTTATCCTATGTTAGTCACACAGGTCTCAATGAGCTAAGCTCCTCATGGTGTTACTCTGCTGTAATAGCCCTTGTTGAGGCACTGGATCATGTATACTGGAGTATAGGTGCAAGTCACAACAGCTGAGAGTGTGTGTGTGTGTGAGGCTGTGTGCATGTGTGTGAGTGTGCTGAGATAGGATTGAGGATGGTGGGGTAAAGTGCATGTGTGGGGCAGAGAGTAAAATATGGGTGGGTGGGTGTGTGTGTGTGGTGGGGGTGTCTTTGTGATTCAAAATGAAGTCACACACCTGGTTTCACAGTCTTCAGACGGATGGGTTCCCGAAAGTGGCGGATGACAGCGAGTGTGTCCCGGTTGGTGAGCCCGCTGACGGGGGTGCCGTTCACCTCCAGCAGCACGTCCCCGGTGCAGGGAAACCTCCCGACGTGACAAACCATCGCCTCCGAAACTACCTGGCCAAGGTAGGGGAACTCTCCCAGCTCAGCGCCGCCTCGCACCTCCACCACGGAGCCCAGCTCCCCAGCACCCCCCCACGACACGGTACACTCCTGTACTTTAGTAGACCAGTGCTTCTTCTTCTTCAGTGTCTTGGACATTGTTGCCGTCTCTTGTAAACCTGGAAAAGAAGTCCAAGAACGATGGTGCCCTTAAACGCGAGACCCGCTTATCCTAAGACGCAATGACGCACGGAAAAAATCATTTCAGATGACAGAAGTTAATGTGAAGCGATCTGCCTCCTCGTGTGGTATTCCATCCTGTGGAAAGCAGTCCCTCTCAAAACAAACTCGCTGTCTTGACGGGGAGCCCTTCAGGCATCACCTGTCTGCGACCGGGATGCGTCAATGTCGCATACAAGGAGAGAATGCTGGTTCAGATGCTGGGGCGTCTCAATCTGGCGCCCGTCCGCTATTCACATCGGCTACAGCCTAGAGTACTTCACACAATAAAAAAAAAAAAAAACCCTCATAGAAAACTGAACAAATCTTGTGAGCCGCAGTGTGTGCGCACCATAAGGAATGTCACTTCGAAAGCGCGAATTATTCCAACTAAGACATGCCAGAAAAAAATGGTAACACTGTCGGAGGGCTGGGAATCTTAGAGAAATACTGGAACAATCCAAATCACACACTTGATTCCCAAAAGGAAAAAAAAAAAATCAACTGTTGCGTAAATTCACGTCCAATGGCAGAGCTTCCTTCAAGCGCTCTGGAAAGACAACTTTACCGTGCGCACCTGTCCTCCTGTCCTGCCCTCCTCCGAGGTGACATCAGCAAGCCAGTCCTTGGAAACGGAAAAACATACCTGGCTCTCCCGAACCTGATAGCTTGTGGTTACAGCAAAACACTGAACGCTGCTCCTTAGTGCTCAGTGCGCCCTCCGCCCGCGTCGTGCCATGCACTCTCGTCCGGTTCTCCACAAGTACAGTCCGCATGAAGGTCTCTTAAAAAACTACGCAGCAACGTGTATGGACCATGATCCGATTAGGCAAAGCTTCATAACTTTTCTAATCATTTTTCGTGTTTATTTCCTGATTGCAGGGGTTTCTCTCCAATCAGATTACGGGGAGGGCCCTAAAGAGTTGCCTTTCAACCAATGGCGACTCATAATGGGCGGATCCTGTCTGACTGAGAAATGCTCGCTTTAGTTTCACTGGTGTGTCAGCCAGGCGGAGTTCCCACACTGGACACTTTTTTTTGAATGCCCCAAGGAAATCAATGGGTTAAGTTCTTTATTATATTTCATTTTCCAAAATATAACATTGCATTGCAACTGGCCTGTTGTTTATATCAAATAAAGTATATTACACTAGATTTGTTCATCACTTCCTAATTCATATTGTTGCAGCTTTCAAATGCCCTTAGTTATATAGGTTTAAGTTGGGGTTCATGAGATGTTTTGGGGGGATTGTCACCCATTCTACATTAGGCTGGTCTGCTGTTTATGGTTTGCTGGAGGGGCTATTCCTTTTGCAATCGCACCCTCTTGTGGTCGGAAGAGTCAGGCTGAAAACTGCTGCTGTGAGCCGCCCCAAGCAGCAGCCACACTGCAGGGTCAGCAAGACTTCAGTAGTACTTGGTTAATAAGGCACACACTGACGCACAATAAATAAATACAATTAAAGGTCAGTTACTGCCACTAATATCACAGACCTATCAAAGTCACTTTAATCAGAATCATGTGTTTCATTTAATGAGGCTGATATTGGAAAAGGGATGCATGCTGTCAAAGTATCAAGTGTGTGTTTTACTTTTCAAAATGATTAGTGACACTGACTGGAATTTATTGGAGTAATTATACACTGGTGCGTCTAGCATATGCATGTGGGCTGCAGCTCCTTTTCGTGTGCACAGCTTTACTGTTGAATGCAGCACTGGCTGTGGGCAAGACACATGTTACTTAGGTTATATTTCCTGGTGCCTTGTTAATGATTAACATTCAGTCAACACTCCCAGTCATCTACACGGTCATCGCCCTTGCAGGCAGAAGGACAGATCTAAGCTTATTCTCTGAGAGCTGTTGACAACATCCTTTGCTGTTTTCTTTTTTAAAATTTCCCTGCTCTTGTTTTTGGATTCTCCTGTTAGAGATTTTATATACAGTACAGAAAGATGTGATCACTGGAACATCATGTATCAGATGCCAGGTAGGATACATTTTAAAGTGATTTGTTGCAATTAGGCCCCATTTTATACTTCATTTTTTGTTTACGTCAACGTGTTTCATATTTTTTAGTTGATGTTTTGATCTCCACAGGGATAATCAAGCCTGTTGTTGACTTTGGAATGATTTCTTCGGTTGATTTGATCCGCCATTTCTCTCATATGTGAGAAATGCCAGCTAGTAGCTGCCCCTTATGGATGTGCAGACAAAGTGTAGCAACAGTACCTCAGGCCCCATGTGCTGTGAGTTTTACATTCAGCATGTATTGTTTTGCAAAAGGCTAATTCAAAATGAAACTTTGCATCACTGTGGAACTCTACGAATAACGTAATTGGATATATTCCTTTTGTCCTCCTTTGGTAATGATATAACAACACCCTATTCCATTTTCTTATTCTTTGGCACCAAGTAAAAGGTGTAGGCCTTCATGTTGTTTTGGTACTATTTTGAACCCTCTTCTTTCTCTTGCTGTTTAGATGAGGAGGCATCAGGTTCACTTGCTGTGATTATCATCCCTTCTCTGCTGGCTCTCAGCACAGTCTTAGTTGTGGCTCTGATTTTCTGCAGTCTCTACAGATACAGACAAAAGAGACAAAGGAACTCCGCTCCGGCCTATTACACAAATGGTATTAACTGCAGTAACCAAGGTGCCATGCATATTCACTGTATAAAATAACTGGTAAACACCATGAGAATTAGAAGTTCTTGAGATCATAGTTCTATTTTGAGATTTTTGGAGGTTTCCTGTTGACTCAAATTTAATTGCTTGTCCTCATCTCTGGTAATGCTCAAGTATCTCTGGCTTACAATAAGCCTTTACAGACTGTTATTTTTAACAGGTCAGCAGTGTGCGTCCCTGGCTGCAGCATCTATAAGCCCTGTGAGGGTCCAGGAGGCTTTACGTCCCTGGGAAATCCCTGGAGAGTGTGTTCTTGTGGGGCTCAAGTACTGGCAGGCCGGCCGCTATGGTCCCATTTGTAAAGGCTTGCTGAAGAGAGACGGAGCCTCCTCTGCTGTGGTGGTGAAGTCACTCCGAGGTATGGATTTTGACAGAGCTTGTCCTCATCAGGTCATGTGGCCAGGGTGGTCCTTTGTGAGTAATTGCACTATTTTGAGTGAATTGATCATTTCTATTTTCGGAGGGGAAATTAAGCAAATTAATCAATAAATTATTAACCTTTCCCATTTCCAGATCATTTAATTGTAATCAAAGTGATAGTGACTGTGAAGCAGCACACTTTATATTGTTTGCCTTGTGACCTTTTGTCCTTGTTGTAACATTACACATGTAGATAGCAGCAACAATCCTGAAGCCAAGGAGTTTGTGGATTGGGTCCTGTTCCATGCCACAGTGTGCAAACATGAGAATCTGGTGCGGATGTTGTCCTGTCGGACCAAACGGCTGCCCATGTACCTGGTCTTAGAGGCCTACAGCCCAGGGAACCTACTGCACTTCCTTTGGACTCTCAGGAATGTAGGGTCTGAGAATTTATACAGCTTGACTCAATATATCATGCAGGCATTTTCCAATCCCTGAATTCAGTGCAATGAGGAGAAATTCTTCTTCCCCCCAGAGGGACTCAGACACTGGGGAGTCATCGCAGCACTTCTCTGAGAGGTCAGTGTTTCTGGTGGCAAAGCAGGTGGCAGCTGGCCTGGTGAGTCACTCTCTGGGAGAGCAGTTTCTATATTCTTGACAAGCGACTGGACTAAAATAAGCTACATTTAAATGTCAGACTGCACTACAGGTCATATTTCACATGCTATTATTTGAATTCTTTTGTTCTGAGTTTTTTTTTTTTTTTTTTGTCTTTGGATGTTTCTGCTATGAGTGATTTGTGTTTCCCTTAACTGGCTCCTACCTTAGGATTACCTGATGTCTGAGCACAGGCTGGTGCATGGAGATGTTGCTGCCAGAAACATCTTGATTGGTCCAGGCCTCTCTGCCAGGGTGTCTGGGCTGGGTGTGGCCTTTGCAGGACGTCAAATGGATTCAACAAGTAGGCAGAGGGCGGCAGAGGTGCCTCTCAAATGGCAGGCTCCTGAGAGGATTATGAAGCAGCTCACCATCGACAGAAGCGACGTGTGAGGACACAGTTACAGCTAACAAACTACATGCACAGCCGATATCAATCATATTAATATATTTCTAAAGTTATTCTTTGTGTTGATACTGGATCAATTTAACATTTGATATTTTTTGTCCTAGGTGGTCATTTGGAATCCTGCTGTACGAAATGATCACATTAGGTGACGTACCAACTTCTGTAATCTGTAATTAGCATTATTAACCTACTCATAGAGATGTTGAATAAATTACCATTGAAGTCACAATTGTATTCATTATTAATGAGCCTTTTTTATTTATGGTTCTGCTGGTCTTCTTAAGTATTTTTTATGTTCACCATGTTATACCTCTGTCAACAATTTGCTGCTTGAGTCACATTTTGTTTTAATAATTTATTCAAGAATAATAATAGATTTTTTTTTATGTCAGGCTCTCCTCCATATCCTGAGCTGGAGCCTCAGTCTGTGCTTCAACAGCTACAGAAATCATATCGAATGAAGAGACCAGACAACTGTGGAGGACCCCTGTGAGTACAGTTTCAAGCAATACACAAGAAAGTATAATAACATTTTTTTAATTATCTTTTACCCATGAGAACTGACTGTACATCTTTTCAGATAACACATACTCATGTTATTGCTGATGCAACAAAACATTTATTTTTATTCATCACCAACTCTTCCTATTTACACTCTGATTCCCATTTCTTTGAATTGACTTTAGGTATGACCTGATGAAGTACTGCTGGATGTGGAGTTTCAAAGAGAGGCCAACATTTTCTGCGATCATAAAGCTGTTAGAGTCCTACCAGCACTTAGCAGCTACCACAGCCCTTTCCATCCCTGAGGCGATAGACATCTTTGAGTACAAGAGAAGAGCAGGGTTGCCGACACACGAGCAACATCAGCCAAGAGAAAACAATGTCAAAGAGAATAAAGTGTTTAAATAAAGTCTTGATTTGTGAGAGTGTAGCCTTGCGTGTATGGAAATCGCATGCGTACAGTGATGGGAAATACGGATGCAATAATGTCATGGAGAAGTGGTCTATGAATGCTTTTTATGGTGACAAAGTAGATTAACATAAGACTGTAGCCCTTCCAACCAGTGAAAAATTGACCGTAACTTTATAATAGTACCCTCAAATACTGATGCTGTGTTTAAAAAAAACAAACGAACAAAAACACTAAAAACTAGTAGTTTCATTATTATCACTTTTATTGTCAAAAATGCACAGAATTAAAAATACAGATCTTCATTAAAGTATTTCTTTCTTTCATCGTTGGGTAATGTCTTTTTTGTACCTGCTCTTGGCATGCATACGTTACTATGACCTTACAGTTTGTACAGATTTAAAACCAGAGCACCCACACAGGAAAGCTGAATGCACTACTGAATGTCAATTACTTTTATTCAGTCTATAGATGCACTTTAGACTGCTGATTTTCTTCTTTTCTACATTCGTTATCATGAATCATCTCAAAAAAAAAAAAAAAACACCAATTCACAGATAGTTTTGAACCGACCCCTGAATTTCCAGACACGACCTTTTTTTTAATTGCTATTTTATTTCTTTTTAGATTATTTATTATTTCTGAAATTGGACTCCGCCTGCTCAGGTTTCCTCTGAGTGGCAGATTCATTTACGTAGAGCCTGCCTTCTGATTGATAAATGACTACAACAATTTGAGTTATGGTAGGTATCAGTATTTTATAGGGGGTGAGAGCAGACATTCACCTGTTGCTCTGTGCTATTACCCTCATCCAGCTTCCGAACAAACCACCAAAAACACTCATCTTGTCACTCACAATATATGATCGTAGCAGGGAGGCACAAACAGCCATTTCCATGAAGATGCCAAAGGTGTCCTTACTAAAAAGGACTGATCTACAAAAAAGTGATGCCTGTCAGATGTAATACTGGCCATGTTAGAAAAAGAAACTGCAAAGCCTCTTAAAACAGAGGCAAACATATACAAGTACTCAATAAAAATCAAATATAAAGGATATACCGAAATCTAAAACATCATGTTTTAGACAGAATCGTAACTTGGTAAGAGCTGAAAATCTGGAAAAAAAATCTAGTTTATACACTATAAGCCAAGGTTGGGATCAGATGACTTTCTGTTTGCTGTGTTCAAAATGGACATTCAAATAGCAACTCAAATAATGACAGAACCATCATTCTAAATAACCTTTTTTATTGACTGTATATAAGAACTCTTTATAGAAAAAGTCCACGTTAAAACAAGATCAGCATCCTGCATTGATTAGATAGAAAGTAAACTGACCCAAACCCTGACAAAAATACTGACTGACGTCAGTAAACACAAGACTGCCCATGTAATATAGGGAACCCAGGATTAAAGGACAGCTCTATGGAAATTTAAAATGTGTAAAAGACTGAAGTTGGTGAGAAAACATTTTTCAGACTCTTGCAGATTATAGGCCCTACAAAGAAAGCACTTATGAAAATACTCTAACGATGTGAAACAAACGTTATGTTGTCCTATGATGTTACAAATCAAATATTTTCAAACCAAATTACAGACCAAAAATATATAAGAAATATAAATTACACAATTATATCCTATGAAATAATTTCTTTTGATATTATGCTATGAAAACATTCTATAATGTTGTGCCCTCCTGTCATGTGATTGGAGAATGAAACTGATAACACTGTACTGGATAGAAAAGACTGCAGATTAAGTTAATACTGTGTTAGGGAGATTACAGAGAGAAAGATAAACCTTCTGTGAATGTCGGCGAAAGTTTTTGGAGCAAGCCACCCAACTCCCTGGCTTTAAAGAAAATGCCACAAAGCATCAGACTAGACTGTACATCAGGTCGGCATGAAAACATTCATCCATACCAACATTAAATCGTCCCTCTCATCCCTCAGTATTCAATCCAGTTTGTCTTAGAGTTTTCACATCAAAATAAAGGGTAAATACAGCGAGTGGTCTCCAGTGGTGGGTGAGGGTGTTCAGCTTGGATCCTCCATGGCAGTGGGGGGCAGCAGCAGTCTGGAAGCCTCAGTTCACCCGGACGGGCCAGTAGTGCGCCTGCTGGGAGCTTGGGATGGGGCCACAAACTCCCCTACACTTTGCAGCTCCAAAGGGATGTTGGGAACAAGATGTAGGAACCGGACCAGAGCAGGTAATACACACACGCAGGAGAGAAGGAAGAGCAGAGGACCATGACGACTCCTGGAAAGTGAAAGAGACACTGAGGAATGAGAGACTTGAGAGTCGGTCAGAGTCAGGGGCGGCCCCCTGCTGGTCCTGCTGTGCCATGTGTTCTGTTTTCTGTACAACTGAACTGGCATGGCATTTCGGCATTTCCCCAACATTTTTTCTTCCCCAAATGCTATCTATTCAGTTGGAAAAAAAAAAAAAAAACTTAGAATTTTGATATTTATAAAATACAGATTATTGCAATTTCTAAAATGTTACCATTTTGTAAGAAATAGTCACATTATGGGATTTAAACTTTACTAACATTATATTTTACTGGACTTAATATAATAACCTGGTCTCATCACATAGATTTTTTTTAGTATAACAAATTAAGTGACTGGCAGTATTAACCATTCAACCCTAACAAACTAAATATTGTTCCTAAATGTTAAATGTGAAAATATGCTATCATCATCCCTCTTTACTTCAAGAAGTAAACTTTTTTTAATAAGATTTTTTGTTCAGCCCATGAAATGTATTAGAGGAATTCTAGGTCATTTCCAAGGAGATTTAATGAAATATTGTGAAATACTAAAGAAATGATAATAAAGTTTTTTGCGACATGCTAGAACACATCATACAACCAGTCCTTCCTCTGAGGCTCAGCTGTAGAGTCTCTGACAGCCATCAGGCCCAGGGCAGAGGATCAGAGACCGTGTTGGCTTTGTTTGGAACTGATTCTTGTTGTGACTCAGGCGGTGCTGTCAGATTTTTTGCATTAAGAAATGCCCCGTGTTGGAAGTTGAGGTAGCTAGTCATCTAGCTAATTACGTAAACAAGGGGATGGGGTAAACATGAATGGAAGCCAAGCAGTTCTAGCTACTTTGCAAATGCAAATGCAGACCAAAATCCAGAACGTCTACAGAGAAGAATAGAGAAAGTGAACTGTTCATTTAACAGGGACATTTAACTTCCCCCCGTCATCCCATTTCAAAGCGTAATTTCTTGGACTCATAAGTTGATTTGCACTGGATTTCCACAATTAGCTTTACCTCCAGCATAAACTGCTTTCTTCCAGGCCTGGGACTCCAGCACTCTGTCATGGGGGTAGAAGCTGTGGCTGATCATGAAGAGGATCATGGGCACCGCAGTGGCCCGCAGCACCACCATGTTGCCCCCGGAGAGCAGAGAGGCGCTGGCCAGGATGGCCGAGGAGTAGATACATGGCAAGCCGCGGTACATGAAGGGGATCCCTGTGAACAAAATACAGCATGTAGAACTACTGTCATTCCTTTCAATCAAGTTATATGACTGACATTAGACATGGCATGAAATAACATCACATACTCATTATAATCCACATTATATTCTACTCTCTTACCACTTGAGAAAAAGCAGAGGCGGGCAAACACAGACATGACGTAGCACATGCACAAGATGTTGTCCAGCAGCTCTGGCGTCCTCAGGAGCAACGATGTCGCAATTCCAAAGGTGGTGAAATCAGCAAAATCATCTAGTTTGGCACCTGAACACAAGAAACAATATGCTAATATCTCAAGTTTATGGCCCTGAGAGGTTAATGGGGTGGAAACAATGCTACGAAGGTTAGGAGTTCACTGCCCACAGGCAGTATCCATATGAAGAATGACTGTGCTCAGAGTAAGCTGCTTTGGATGACAGTGACTGCCAACTGTTGTATTATTGTGCTATTTCTAATCCAACAGAGTTTATCGTTCTAGCAAAGTCAGCCTAGATAACATTTATCAATTGTTATGCATGGTGACAGCCAATTTTTGGGACAAGTGACCCCGCTGCATGCGTGTGTATCAATGCCTGTCTGTGTGCCTACATGTGTGCATGTGCAAGTATCAGTGTCAACCCAACGAAATTATAGGGAGCTGCAGAACCACCGCAGACCTGCAGTTTTAGACAGAGCTGAAAATGGCCCTGAAGCAGGCAAATTATCCCCAAACAGGAACAGATTGCTAACCCAACCTTAACCCGAGAAAAGCCATGCCTAGAGGTGGGCAATATGGACAAAATCAACAGCTACAACTGTCTATTAAGTTCAGAAAATTGCATCCATCTTCTGTAATGCCACCTATAAAATCAGGAAAAGATAACATGTCTTGTGATGATATTGCAGTACATTATCTAAAATTCCAGATGATGTCCAGCTTATATCACAATATTGCAGAGCCCAACCCATGCCTCCACTTAACCATCTCTAACCAGGCTAAATGTGTCGACCTGAAGCTGCGGATGTTGTGGTCTACCTGCCTGCAGCTCCAAAACACTGAGCCCAACAGGCCATTATTCTATAAACATTTCCAAATGCCTTGGTCTCTTTATCCCTCAGGAGCACGGAGCATGTTTTCAGCGGATGAGGATGAGGTGATTCTGGCCTCCGCTCAAATGAATGAGATGGAATTCCACAGCTCAGGGTCAACAATTTTAGCAATTTCAGATATGCAGAGAACCATAAGCAACGGGATAAAATAGACAATTGAAGCATGATCCCATGGAATTAGGCTGCTTAATCAGAAAGTGATTGTTCAATTGACAAAAAAGATGGGGGGCACAACAACGCCCACCTGCAAAGTCATGCAGAAAAACCCTGTCGGGACACAAAGCCCCCTGACATGTGCAGCCAACGATGCATTGTGATGCACCTGGGAGCTATTTTGGGCTGCTGAGAATATGTTGACAACTTGCACAACACAGGGGTAGCCATGTTAAAGCTATTTGTGTGCTAATATGATGTTGTGATCTTTTGAAAATGCACCAACAGTGGTAAATTGTAGATGCTACATATTTGCTAAGGATACCAGTTCAATAAAGATGGGACTTCTAAGAGGATGACACTCAAAACTCAAACCTGCATCTATTATCACAAATCCTACAACAGAAAAGCTCCATATTTTAGGTTTAGAGAATGTTTACGACATTTTCTCAAGTCTATCTGATGTATCCAGTCGTAGCTTTGGCTCAAAAGTTGTAGCCCCTGTTTATGAGTTTGCGTGGCCAAATTAGAATGTCCAGACAAAGGACCATGCAGCGAACCCTGCCAACATCCCAGTTCAAGTTTATCTTTGGAAAAAGCCACTGAGCACAACACTCCACTCACCCAGTGCAGAGCAGGCATCGAGTCGCCTGGCAACTGCTCCATCTGCCAAATCCAGCAGGTAGCCAATCAGAACCAGCCAGCACGCTGCATGCTGGTGCCTGGACAAAACAGAATTAACTGTTAAGTTCAGCTATTTGATGACAACAAGCACTGCAAAATATTTAAAGTATCTGCAGCATCCGGACCTACGTAAAGTGGCTGAAACTAGTGTTTATATTTCAGCACAGTTACATGGAAACTGAAATAACTCTATACTGCAGATAAAACTTGTTTACTGTGAAGCATTCTGGATAAAAGCATCCCTCAAATGGCATATATAACTCCGCTGTTTGGGACAGATTTTTCAGATCTTTAACTTTGGTTTTGAAATGGAAGCAAAATCCTTAAATTCCCACTGAATCCATTTCACACTACATTGAAAGATGGATCCACACATGGATTTTTTTTAGATGAGCCTGACCTATGTTTCAGACAGTAAAATCCAATAGTGGGTGTGTTCACTCACCCGTTAAGACTGCTGAGAATGGAGGCCATGCCCATGACCATGTTGGCCACTGAGAGGGCATTAGCTGCATTTTTACGCGCAAACTCCTTGATCTGGAGTCCTGTGGCCTGCTCACTGAGAAAGAGCTTGTTGGTCCGCTGGAAGAAACCTGAGACCACAAAACAGCAGTTAGTAGCCGTCTGTGTTTAGCTTGATAGCCTCTGCTGTGGTGCAAGAAAATTTAAATCCTTATTATGATCTGATGATCATACTCAAGCTGTCCATTTGGGATGGGGAGAATAATAATCTGCAGATCATTGTGCACTGAATGAGAATATCTCACTAAATACACCCCAGTCTGTATCACAACCCAGTAATCTTAATGTTTTATGAATATCAGTCACGACTGAATGTATGATATTTTGTACTATAGCAATCAATATTGCAGGATACTATAGCATATCTTGTTTGCTTTGTGGTTTACTGTGTTTAAAGCAAAATGTTATAACTAAATGGATTCCTCCATTTTATGTAAAAGAAGCATCACTTACCAAAACGTATGTTTATTGGCTGGAGACCAACCTTATGATACATTAATCCATATTCAGACCGAGATGCAAAAATGAATATGCTACATAGATTCAGTCGATCAGGGGTGTCCTGCACGCAGCATGCAACACTGATGAGTGCCACCTCGACTACTTATTACTCAATCAGCCGGATCTAAACAGTGGGCACCTGTCACAAGACTGGCACGGTTACATGCAATCGAATTTAATAGCCAGATGATATTTAAATAGTAATGGTTAGATATCAAGGGATCTCAGTATTTAATCAAGATGCAAGCTCTGAAATATGATCTGATCACTAAACTCAACACACAAACACTGCTATAGTGGGGAAAGCTAGCATTTATGGGACTACCACATGCATAGTTTGACAATAGGCTATTTTGACTGAGTTAGACCTACAGAGCTGACGCACAGCTCGCTCTGATGAAACATAGTGACCTGAAACAAGGATATGGCAGCAGCACTCACATAAAGCTAAGGGTTCAGATCTATTAATAACACTGCAGCCCAGCTATGGAGACTGTGACATAAAGCAAAAGCTACAGCCTCTCCTGGTTTCCTTGTGTTGAATCCCACAACAATGTTTATATTCTGGCACTAACAGGGAAACGGGGTTACATTCTCAATAATACTACTGTTTAAGAGGACAAATGTCTGGTTAAAATGCAGTCAACAGGTATTGTAATGGTAACATCAACATGTTCTGCTGCACTGATGACAGAAAATTGCACAGTATGAAGCGTAGAAAAGGATACGTAAGTCATCATCGTCAGCAAGATGGAATGACTGCTGACATTGCCTCACTGCAGCCAGAGCTGCTTCTGCCCCCACAAAGCTGTGATGGTTTTTAATGAAGACAAACAAAGCAATCTTTGTTTCTCTCTACTTCCTCTCCTCTGAGTTTAGACTTCAACAGAATTTTTCCTAAAGTTACATGTCCAAAACAATATGCGCAAGTAAGAACCAACAAAAAATTTTTATGATTATAATTTTTTTTCAATGTTGCAGTAGCAACCCCTCAAAAACTCAGCCAATCTATCTTCTATTTGTGAAAAGGGTTAAAGTCGTGTTCCTACTATTATGTTTTTCACCCTGAACTTCCTGTGATTCCAAAGCCAGGCGAGTTCAAGAGACTCTTCATCTGAAAGAAAACAGCGTATGAGACACAGCAGAAAGCCAACAATAACTTACACTTTTACTTGAAAGCATGCGTTTTATTTCTTAGTTGGACCTTTTGGACAGTTTACAACCTGGCATTTGAGTTAAAACATGACACATCAACACACTGCAGATGACATTCTGCATTGCATCTCAAATTCATGACTGCCAATTTTGTTAACGGTTATTCAGAATAATCAGTTATCAGTAGTCAACATTATCACAGTTGGTATCATCACCAGGCACTCGTGAGGCTCTGTGTGCCTTGTGAACCTCGGGGGTTGCTAATGTTATGGTAAACAAAGTGCCACTCTAACCGGCTAAAACACTGTGTCGGTCAGCAATAAAAAGAGGACTGAAGACAGAGCCAGACGCATTGACATTTTCAAGCAGGTCTCTATTTCTGGATTGCAGCCTAATGAGTGCAAGGCATGATGGGAAGGCCCTTGTTATGTAACTACACTGCTATGTTACCTGGAAACGGATTCAGAGACTACAGGAAAAACAAGGCAAAATTTCACAACTGGAACAATTTGACGTGCAACTACCGGACACTATACATGTATTTACTTTTAATTTTTTTTAGTTAATTGTGTGTTTATGTTAATGAGACATACTGAAAATGGCAAAACAGTGGCAATTAAATACAGATTATAAAGTTTGACTTCAACCATATTATTTCTACACATTTAAATATGTATTAGTATCGGCTGTGAAAATTGTGAAAATGTATGTGGCAGACACACAGTACCAACTAATCTGTGTGAATATCATAAAACAAAAACTAAAAACAAAACATATTGTCAAACTACTTTAACAGTATAGGAATTCAGTTGCACATAGCTTCAGTTCACAGTTATGACTGCGGACTGAACTATTAAACTTTTTCTGTAATATCACTTGTCCCGTGACAGTACTAAGAGGTGGTCTTGAGCTGTTTCTAACACAGGGTGTTATTTAAAAAAAATAAAATAATAACAAAATGTTTTTGCTTTGATTGCAAAGAGCTGACTAAACTCAAGCTGTGTAATAAAAGATGACTGTTTCCTTCTATAGGGATCATAACGGCAAAATTTAAGCAGCATTAATGAAACTTGCCCTAAATTACCAATTTCAATCTCACCTGCACATCAGTTTGATAACTACATGTCGGTATGCCCTTCCCTGCTGCACAGGTGTATCATGACATCTGCTTCATTTAACAAAACTACACCTACACCCTGTTTTAGTCCGTCAAGACATCCATTAAACCTCCTCAGCACATTAGGAGACTGTTTTTCTGCCCAGATTGACACGGGCGGACCTAGTCTGTAATCTCTGGCACCCATGTCCATGAAGGTATACAGTAATCCAGATTATGAAATGAGATCAAGAAACAAGTACCTACCAGAGGAGGGAGTCAGTAGGATCATGACTGTCACTGAGTCAGCTCACAGCACAGCAGCTGAAATACATATTTTTACAAATCACTTACTTACAAACATGCGTACATTATATTCACAGCTCTAATTCCATCACAATGACACAATGATACCACAACAGTATCAACAAAAACAAAGCGGTGCTACTTGTGCTGGACAGTCCCATTGTAAAATTAGACAGAGCCAAAGGCACAGTGGCCTCAAAATACTTTATGGCAAACTGCATGCATCACCAACACCACTTAAATAACCACCATCAACATAAATAATTCATGTTACTTAACAATCGGGGCTGTTTAACCCTGTTAAGCGATGTGATTGAACTTTTATTCCCGTGTGGGTGAAACCATTTGCTGGTTCGACCTTGGGGCCACAAATAAAGCAGCGGAGCCCTCAGCTGAGTTACTTACTGCTGGCAGACGAGTGTGTTCCTGTGGCTGAGGAGGAAACAAACCGCGCTCAAGACAAACGGGACGCACCAGGCAGCATGGGGTCGGCGCCGGCCGAGGAGATTCACAAAACTCCAAAATTGTAAAGACTGATGAGAGAATTACCCCAAAAAACATCAGGTTGGACACCACCAATGAAGCCGACAGTAGACACTTTCTTTTTTCAGAGAATACAAAGCTGTTTTCCTCTTTTTTCTATGTTATTTGAGCTTGGAATGGCTTTTTTTTAAATCAATGAATAAATAAATAAAATAGGACACTGTCCACAGCCCCAGCACCGCACAACTTGACAACCACGGCGTAGCGACGGCGACACCTCGACGCCAAACCAAAGCACAGCATCTACTGCGCAGCACACACTTTACTCAGCTCCACTCCTGCACTTTAACTGCGCTGCACAACGGCGGGCATCTGGCCACGGTGAACACCATGGCATGCACACGGGTAGCACCCATGAGAGCCAAATTAATGGATGACTTTTGCGTCAGTGTGATACAAATTAATCATTAACTGCGTCACAGCGAATAATTAGACAGGATTCTCTGCAAAGCACGCAGATGCAGCACACTAAAACTATACAGGCGGAATTAAAAATAAAGAAATTAATAAATTAATAAATTAATGTGATAAAACATACTAACACGCGCTGTGCAAATGTGGGGCAGCATGCCACACATGTGAAAGTGCATCTCGTCTTACCTGAAAGTCCCTCCAAGGATGACGGAGTGAGGTTTACCGGGCACAGACAGTGATGGAGACGAGTCAACATGCACGGAGACGCGGTTAAAGCGGCTTCGTTGCCTTTAGGGTCCTGCTGAACATCAGCCGTGCACCTGCTACAATCACCTCAGCCGCTTTTTCAGCGCGTCCCTTTTAAAGCCCAAGGATAAATCCGCTGGAATATTCCACCGGAAATGACGCCGCCATACCTTCTAGTTTTTTCCACTTAAGCGACGGTAGCTACACAATAACAGGAGTAATCTGAAATATTTTGGTTAAAGAGTCGGCCGCGACATTGTTTGTGTGTGTGTGTGTGTGTGTGTGGAAATCTCAATTAGAGCCACAATAAGTGTGAAATTCCCATATATGACATTTATGTTCATATATGTGCAAATTGTATATGAAAGTGGAACAATTTCATACATTGACACATATGTCTAGCCCATACAAATAAGCAGGTTTATGTATGTATAATACATTTTTTCTTTTTTCCACATATATTACACATCTTTTCATATATATTACACATATCATAAACAAGGTATGACTCCGCTGATATGATCTACTGAAAAGGTTTTATGACCCGATGTGATTCTCAGAAAAAACATTTTTTTTTTCCACAATTCAGTTTCCTGTAGGAGGGCTCAATAAACCAGAAAATATCCACATTTAACAACTTGATAAAATCATCATAACATTTTCCAAGTACATTTTACTGCTGTAATATCAAGTACAACTCACTTGCCACAATCAAGTAAAGTGTACTTAATATTAAACTTAACATCCATAAAGATACAAAGCAAATGTTTCTCACATTTTAGCTTGAGAGCTATATTTATTTAAACTAATTTAGTAAAGTCGATTTATTTTTCCGTAGACAGGAACATCGCATACATGCAAATGTTAAGTAAATCGTATATATCTGTAATATTTACTCCTATGAAATAAATAAGTAGATTTTTTTCTGTATGGCATTTTCAGTTACTTAGTTTTATCAAATTTTATAACTCACTCTTTGTTAACACTGAACACAATCAAAGGGTGTTCACACCAGTTTCACGTCAGGAAACTGGTGTATCAGGTGCTTTTGCAAAAGGTTTATATCAGGACAGATTGAGATCTCAGCAGCCAAAAAATATTACAGTGGTATGATATGACTCCACTGATATGATGATTTTTTTCCACGATTCAGTTTCCTGTCAGAGGACTGAAGAGAGCAGACAATATTCACATTTAGCAAGCTGGAATTTGTACTTTCATAAAAGATTACCCAGTCCAATTAATCATTAAGATAGCTGGTGATTAATTTAATAATTTATTCATAATTGAGTGCTGCAGCTCTAGATTCATCAGTAGATTTTGCACAGTGCAGTATATTCCCTGTTAGTTAGTGTTTTACTTTGTGACCATTTGTAACTGCTGCACAGTGAAGATTTCTTCAACTTTAAGTCAGCTCTGTAGATTTTAATTCATAACTATGAATTCACTGTTAAGTACTTACTCATTAATTGGCATGTCAATTGATGAAGCATCCTTTATAACTAACATGTTAACATGTTAGTTAATTAATGTTTCATCACTAATTAAACAGGAGTGGCTTAAGCCCCACATCTGAAGGTACTGCAGAAAACAGGAATGGCAATAAATCCAAATACGCTAACTGGACATTTTACAGGAATCTGGAATTTACCTGTCAAGTAAGATCAGAGTAAATCTACATCAGTTGCTATGGCAACCTATGTTCTGATGCTGACTATTTTGCAGGTTGACTTGAGTTAATCCCAAGCAGGCACTTCAAACCAATGTTCAGTTTATTATTTTTGTTGTTGTTGTTGTTGTTGTTGTTTGTTTGTTGTTTTTCATTATTATTAATATTATTGTTTCATTTTCTTAACACGCATGGTTTAATAATCTCTATACACTGTTTCACAAGAATGAATGCACATAAAAATTTGCACTAACACTTTCCAAGTGCATTTTACTGCTGTAATATCAAGTACAACTCACTTGCTGCAATCAAGTAAAGTGTGCTTAATATTAAACTTAACATCCATAAAGATACAAAGCAAATACTGTTTCTCACATTTTAACTTGAGAGCATTAAATATATTTTCATCACTAATCACACAACTGAATTACAGTACAATTCACAGTTTATTTTGTTAACACTGAACACAATCAAAGGATGTTCACATCAACAGTTTCAAGGAA